>PQWD01003960.1:0-20442 GCA_019425675.1 Leucinodes orbonalis | reverse complement strand
ATTTTTTGGTGGGATTCTAGCTATTCTGTAATTTAAATAGTATATACTTACGTACTTGATGACTTTATATTAACTTACACACTTCAACTACTTGGGTTCTAGTCACTGACATCAACATTGGGTAACATTATGTACCTACATTTCTTTATTAATAATGAATTCACAGATGCGCAATGCCATTTTACTCGCTTCCCTTGCCCAACACCATTTTTTATTACCTTGACCTAAATTAAATTACCGACCTACACTGGCTTGGACAAATTGAATGCCCACTCGATTATCTTTGTTATATTAAACAAACCGTTTTTTCTTCATGTCTTGTCAGAAAAATAACATACGCACTTAGTAGGTACGCACAATAAGAAAGTTACTAAACCAAACGCCTTACTTATGTTGTTGAAAATATTCGCGTTTACATAAAATGAGATACTTTCTTTTCAGAATAGTTTGGAAGTAAATTCGGATTGTAAAATTCCGATGTTTCGATGTCTAAAGTTATATGTAATGGTCAGGAGCATAGGAATTATTATGAATGCATTCCGATGCATTCATAATACGGGTGTACCTTGTTTTATGCGCCTCTCTCTCCAACCTATCGCAGTCCACAGCTGGACATATGTCTTCCATTTATGCGCAGTTAGTTTCAAAATAATGCTTGAACAGTATTTTCGGGGGGGTTAAAAGGGGCTTGCGCTACTTTTCGCCGGAAGACCGTAGTTGAGATAAGACTTTTTCATTTTTTTCTTTTAATACCCAAATTGATGTATTTAAGTCATAACTTTTTATTTGTTGTAATACCGCAAAATTACTTGTCTTTGTATTCTGTAATATATTCTTATTCAAAATATACGTTTACTTTATATGATTCATATCGGGAAAAAAAAATTACAAATCGAATGTTTTTAATAATGAATGTCAACAATCATATTATTAAAGCCGAAAGATAAACTATTCAAAATCTTAAAACTTTAGAATATAAGCAGATTAGTGAGTCAACAGTTCACAAGAACAAAGTTTTAAATATGAACATGGAAAAAATAGGTTGCTTCCTAAAGGAAGTGATGCATTTGTTAGGTATGTTATCTTTACTCTTATTGGAAAAAACGCTCCACGCTTTCTTTCAAAATAAATAATACTTTGATAATATTATTATGTAAATTGAGTGCGTGCTAAAAAACGTGTTTTTTTACTATTCTTTTTTAGGTTGTGCACGCATGCAGGTTTTCGCAAATACCAGGATCACGCCCGCGTGCGGGTATAGGTCCCGACCTATACCCGCAAATACCTGGATTATAATTTTGATGCGGGACTGCATAACCTAGTCCTTTATATATGTATGTTAAAAAATGTTGGCCACTCTTAATAAAACAGTGTTATTAAGCCATTAAAAACATTTAGATATTTCGGTCATTTACGATAATTTAATAAAACCACATTTCTTTTTTTATTATTGTATTTTTAGCCTAAACAAATATTTACAAATTTCAAAATTAACTGAAATAGGCAACCTACACGTATACAATGACGAACGATAATGTTAAATAATCAATCAATCCGTTTGTGTACCTCTACAGCAATATACATTACCTCAAAACTTTAATTTCTCAATGTTGAAATCATTATTATTAATGAAAATATAAAGTTTACGGTAATACTTTATATTTTTTGTATACTCAAGCATTAACACTATGATAAATTTTATTAGTTCATATGCCAAAAGTTTTCAATTTAGTAACAGTCACAAACAACTAAAGCAAGATGCAAATGATTTTATAATAATTTTTGTTAAGAAGTTCAAGCAATATAAATAAACATAAATAAAAAACTATCTACACATGTTCCTAACAATAGATTCGATGCTTTCAATGCATTAAGTCTCTCACAATGGAACGATCTTTATGAGAATCGCTGGGTAAATCTTGGATAATATACCAAAGATCTAAGTTGTCTATTTTAATACTACAAATAAATTCTTAACAATCTTACAGTAGTCAGCATAGCCTTCTCGTATCATACTATCACAAATAATTCCTTAAAACTAAATTTAATATCTTGTATATGTCATCCATGAACCAAAGTTGATCTAATGAAAACTGCCATCATAGCTGTTGTGTTCCATAGTCTTAAATCAGCTTTGGTCTGATTAAATTATATCTGTAGTTACTTGGTTTACATTAGGCTAAGTCAACAGTCCTTTGTTTTACATTACAGCATGAAACACAATCGAAGTTTTAAAATATTTCCTTTAGAATTTCATTATTCGTGACAATATAAGGTAGTTTTATAACAAGAAATGTTTATGTTAAACAATTGCTAAGTAAACTGTTTATTGGTCTTGAGCAAAAGTACCTATCTACACAATTGCTATTTCTCAGCTCAATGCTTCTGAAACGAAACATTTACCACATAAAATATGGCATTAATTTTATTAATTTAAACATGGATTTTGCAAATTGAACAATACATATCTAAAACTATGTAGAAAAAATACTCTTTAATAGTTACAATTCTCTCCAGATCATTGAAGATCTTAAATTACCCTTGTCAATGTAAATTTAATAACATAATGCATATCTTGTGAAAGATGTTGATTTGCTAAATTATGAAACTAGGACTTCTAGATTTCAACAAGGGTATTTATAAATAAATTAATTGAATACACAGTATCCTTTATCATATAATTCATGATGAAACCAGCAACAATGCATTGATTCATACCCACTTAAGCCTCCTTTTGGAAAGACTAAGACATGAGTGCACATTGTGTAAGTACTAGCAAGGCCACAGTTCTATTAACAAATGAATAGTTATTGCATAGACAATCAAATTTATATTACCTCTTCTAAGTATATTGGTGATTGGGTTAAAATTACTTGTGGGATAGTTTAACATTTTATGCTCAAAGAGAAGGCATACATTCAAATATTTGTTAACATTTGACTAGATAACATCTATATAACAAATGTCTAAACGGATGACAATTTTAATAGGAAATTTTAAATGTTTAAATTGTTTTGGGTTACATGTTACAATCATACCACCCGTTCCCTGCCAAAACTCACAAACTTCACTTCACTTTATCTATATACACCACTGCATTCTGTACTGATCAATATTAAAGAAACATTTAAGTCCAATTGGTCTACTCCTATCTTGGCATTCCATTGGAACAGCCTGTGAGACAACCGTTTCTCTAAAATTGATCATGCCGAGTGTTACACTAGTTCACTTTCCACATTCACAATTAGCAGCACCGTCTTTTTTTTGCAGTTCCAACTTCACCGAGGGCGGGGCACGTTGTCTATTTGTCCACGGCCTGTACGTGGTCGGGCCGTTCGCCGCGCGCGTGCCTCTGCCACATCTTGTTGTAGAGCATCTCGAGGCCGGTCGCGTACGCCTTGCAATCGAACAGGGGACTCTCCGTTCGAGCCGTCCACACTTTGGCACGTATTGCTTTTAAACTGTGGAACAAAACGTTTCGGTTCAATTGAATGTAATGTACTGAATTACCAACAAAGTCGAAAAGTTGTCTAGACCTTAGATAAACAATACACTAACTAGATGCAGTCTCACACAAAAAGTGTCTGCGGAAATTCTCCCATCGTGTCGCGTTACTTGGCCATAATTTTCATTTATAATCACGTCGCTCGCTACATGTCATAATGACATAGTAGTGTTCTTTTTTAATTTTGTACCCTTTCCATGACGCGTTACGGTTAAATTTAAATGAATAATTTTACGTTATAAATATAACAATAACTATATGTATATGTATTGCGGCTCGGACATTTTTTTTGATGACGTTTCCTCGTGTTTGTGCATGCAATTAGTTTATTGTTAATCTAAGCTCTAGACACAAAATCATTTTTAGTTTTTTAACCGTCAAAACAAAATACCATTATGATAACCATGATAACCATAAAACCCTAAAATAAGATTACATTACTCCATGGCATATAACTCTTTAAATCTAAGTTTTATTTCAATAATAAAAATAACATAAATTTAATACAAATATTGTAACAAAATTAGGGTATGACAAAAACATTACTCACTATTCCCTATCAGTTCCTAATCTTACAGCTATGTCTTGATATTCTTGTCTCGTCCTCGCAATTAGCTCAGGACACCCAAGTGTGTTAAGTTGAGAGGCAGCCACTCTGAAATTTAGAAGATTTATTAAAAAACTTACCCTTGAACTTAGATTAATGAACCTTTGTTGAGAGTAGGCATTGCCTTGTTTCATTCGGACAAATTATAAGATAAGCCACATCTTTTGTGCAAAACTTTAATTTTTATTACAACACTCTGGTGAGTTTGTAAGTCTGCGGATATGTTATAATTTTCCAGATGTTAGAATTTCCCAAAATTAATTTTAATACCAGAAATAATAATAAAAAGGTCGGAACATCAGACCTACATATGGATGTATTAATGTATATATAATTATTAATAATGATAGATAGACTCTTTATTGTCCACAATTAATTGGAAGTAAATACAAACACAAAAACATTAAAACCAATACAGTGGGCAAAGGCGGCCTTATCGCTACGAGCGATCTCTTTCAGGCAACCTCAGGATAAGAACTCAAAAAAGAAGTAAGGTAGTGGCCAAGAAAAATAGAATAACAAATAAAAATATTTTGTAAATAATGTATATATTTATCCATATAATAATTATATTTATATGGATAAACACATACATTATTAACATTATTCGTATTCATATCATTATTTTACACTCACCGTGAAGCCAACGTCTCGCCGGGCAGCGTGACTACTGGTGTACCCGTCCACAAAATGTCCATGCTAGTCGTGTGCCCGTTGCAAAGCGGCGTGTCCAAACAAACGTCCGCCAACTGGCCCCGCCTCACGTGCTCCTCTTTGGCGGCAACGTTCGAAAAGATAATACGACCCGGGGGTAGACCTACAACAGATAATAAAACAATATGTAAGTATGTGTTTTATTTGGTTATGTATTTATATAAATATTTGTGTATTATTTATTTAAGTATATGGTATAGTCGACAAATGTCAGATTCTAAAAATGACAGACGAACTTTTTACGCAGATTTTACAAATATCAGATTCTACAAAGGACAGATTCTAGAAATGCCAGATACTATAAATTACAGATTTTGTATTGTAGCTTAAGAATTATGTTTTTGTCAATGCTTTTGTTATTTTATTTGGTACTTTTTTTTAACATCATTATTATATTATATTTCTTTCTGCATGTCCTTAGGTTAACTGGAAGACAATGCCATTCAGCATTAAGTACGCCTTTGTACAATTTTTAAAGTGCAATATAGTTTTTTAAATAATAAAAAATGTATTTCTTGTTTTATATGGGGAATTGAAGGGTAGCCATCAAATTTCGGGACCCTATTCAACATGCAACGAATTCTGTTAACGACGAAAGTCTTCTGGCTTCTGTGAATTGTAAAACAGGCGACAGATGCGTTAGACAGAAACAAAATTATAGTAAAAAAGTATTTTTCAAATAAGTGTAGTTACAGTAAAAAAACACTGTTGTGTACTCCCAGTGAGTAAAGAAGAAACTATACATTTGTATAGAGGATGAACTATACATTTGTATAATGTGGTAGTTGTCCTCTTGTGTGTTGAACCGTCTTATAGAGACATCTAACAATAGATTTTCTATTGACAACCCATTTGGTGTTGCGGTTGAGAGGTCGACTGCAACACCAAGGGTTCCGGGTTCGATCCCTGGGCAGTACAAACATTTGTGTGCATGAACATGTCTGTTTGTAATGGTCTGGGTGTTTTCTATGTATAATATGTATGTATTTACAAAAAAAAATGTATATAAGTATGTTTATCCGTTGTTTAGTACCCATTATACAGGCTTCACGCTTAACTTGGGGCTAGATGGCGCTGTGTGAATGTCAGAGGATATTTATTTATTATTATTATTATTGTGTCTCAATTTGTCACAGTTGAGATATTTTATAGATAACCTCTAGACTCTAGATAATATTAATTTGAAGACATTCAACAAAAATGATCACCATAGCTAACCTAACCTACATTTGTCGAGTTCTTACCCCATAATATACCTAATTTTAAATTAAGTGACGCTAACTCGTTCTTTCGGTCCCGTCAGAATATCGGCGTTGTTACGGTACGCGTCTGTTACAGGCAGGCCTATCGTTGCGCGTCGATTCAACTTATGCCAAGGCTGGTCCTATTGACCTTTTAATTGCATGTTTTTATGTTTACATTACGTTGTACTTGTAAAATTTAAAGGGTCAATAAATTATTTTTCTTTCTTTCTTTCTACATAACTAAAATCCAATATAATAATAGACTCACCTAATTGTTGTGCAGTCGACTGGAGATTCGGTTCACCGACAGCTGGGAACCTCAACAGCCACAGCACACTGTTCGGCACGTGTTTCAGTATGTAAACCCACATGTGGAGGGTAAGTGGGTCGATTTTATACAACTGATTGAAGTTACAGTACACCACAGCGTCATCGGGCAATCCGTATTGCTGCCCTTGTCGTAATCACAATGGACTGGGGCACCTCTTCTCCCGTCGCCGCTTTATTGTTTGTCTGTGTTGTCGCCAGGCCGTTTTGTAAGATTACTCCATTCACTGATGTCTATAAAATAAGAAAATAATAATTACAAAATTTAAATATGATAAGCTACCAGTTATTGGGACGCAAGAGGACCTAGCAAACATCTTTTGGCATTTTCGATGTAAAGTGCGTTCACATGGCAGATTCTGTGTTGAAA
This sequence comes from Leucinodes orbonalis, assembly GCA_019425675.1. Taxonomy (NCBI): domain Eukaryota; kingdom Metazoa; phylum Arthropoda; class Insecta; order Lepidoptera; family Crambidae; genus Leucinodes; species Leucinodes orbonalis. The sequence continues at coordinate 13,675 of PQWD01003960.1, read as the reverse complement.
GGAACAAATGACTAAATAGGAGTTATTTTCCGCCAACACTGCAATGCGTGGGACCCCCCTCGAGCCTGATGGACAAAAGTTTAGAAAAGTCGCTAGTGGTGGCTTAATGAGGAAAACGAAAGAAAGGAATATCTAATTGCAAACTATGTCTAGCACTGGACTGTGATAGGTTGAAGAGAAAAGGGAAATATAAACTCCACTTGTAACCCTAGACAACAGAGACCCAGTAATTTCAACAACTTTTCTGTCCTTTTTCGGAAATAGAATAAAGCTCTGCTGTAGTTAACTACTTAGACAACTCAAGATCGTGCCTAACACCTAGTATAAGGGATCCAAGCCAACCCTCACCTGGTGCCGCACGGTCAATTAGATAATGAAGCTTTGGCCATTGGCTGTAAGAGTAGTATTCTTAAAAATAAACTAAGTTTGTATCCTTACTTGAACTTGTCCTGAGGCAATCATAGTTTCAATAGGTGTTGTAGTTGGTAATTCAGCTACTTTCAATGAAATCTCAACAGGCCTTGCCGCCCTGACGATTTCCTTTATTTCCTTGATATCAGTGTTCTCCACCAACGGAGAGAGATCTGTCGCATTAATCACTGCCACATTGTCCGCAAGACTACCCATGTTATTATGAGATTTCACTTTGTCACTTAAAATGAGACGCTCCTGCAAATGCGGGAACATTTGTTTGTGGTCACCAACAAAGTATGTATGCGGCATGTAGGCCAGTTTTTCACTGTACTGGCTCGCCAATTCCACTGGCGAAGTGACGGCATCGGTCACTAAGTAGTCCATGTAACTAGCTCCACTTGTTCCCGGATAACCGAGCCACATAACTTGTACTGGGGCCGGTCTAAGGGCGAAAATCTCGTTACGTGCGCCCTTAGTGTACCCATTCATATTAACAAGGATATGTATTCCATGCATAAATCTTATCAGCAGCCTTACCATTACAAGGCATCTGTGACAAATCGATAAAGTTCTCCGCTTCCCTGGCTATCTTAGAGCGGAACGTCGTGCCATCGTCAGGGCTTAAAGCGTAGCAGAAGATTTCGACCTTCGAGCGGTCATGTAGTCCTGGTACCGACTGCATCAAGTGAGATGTCGGATGGTTACCGAAATCACTGCTTACGTAACCAATACGAAGCCGACCTTGCAAATCACGAGGGAATTTATATGGCGGCTTGTGAAGAACTTGAATTTTCTCCAAGCAGAGATTAGCATGTCTAGCTGCTATTGCCTTTCTAAAGTCGTGGGTCAATGGATACAACATGGAATGATGTGGATGAACAGACGGTAATCTGTTCTTCTCCAATTGTTCAGCGACAATGCTGACCAGCTTCTTCATACGCGCCTCATAGTCTGTCCAGTCGCAAACTATTTGCAAGCAGTGAGCCAAATTGCAATAAGCATCTGGGAAATCGGGTTTCAGTTTTAATGCCGTTCTATACGATTGAATGGCTTCAGGGATATTACCCGAATCCTTGTGGATACTGGCAAGATTGCTGTGTGCATCAGCAAACGCAGGTTAATCTGAATCGCTCGAGTATAACATTGCAAAGCACCAGCTACATCTTGCATTTCTTTGAGCGTGTTGCCCATATTACTATAAGCGTCAGCGAAAGTTGGTTGGATACGTATAGCCTCTTTGTAATGCATGAGTGCTTCATTGAGCTTTCCTTGCTGTTGCAGAACTGATGCTAAATTACTATGAGCTGCAGCAAATTCTGGGAAGACTTCTAGCGCTTTTAGATACAATCTAGTGGCTTCTTCAATGAAGCCTTGCTCGCGTTTAATATTAGCTAAGTTATTCAATGAGTCCGCGTGAGACGGGCATAGACGTAATGCAGTATTGTAGCACTCTTCAGCGTCAGCCACTTGTCCCTTTTCTTTCAGTGCGTTCGCCAAGTTACAGTATGCGTCAGGGAAGTTGGGTTGTAATTCTATAGCCCTTCTATAAGTGTCAATGGCCAAGTCAATCAATCCTTGTTCATAATAAACACACGCCAAATTGCCGTGAACAACTGCATTGTTGGGAGATAAGTTGAGAGCGCGTAGGTAGGCAGCTACAGCCCTAGAAAACAACAGATAAAAAATTTAGTCTTATATTAGAAAAAAAAACAAATTAAATGTAATTTAAAAATTGTTTAAGTTTATTTGTTTATTACCTGTCAAAAATTCTAGCCTCCTTTAAAACATTCCCCAAATTGATGTAAGCATCCAAGAAATTAGGATCCAGTGCTACCGCTTTCTCAAAGTGATGAATTGCCAACCATATTTCGCTTTGTGCGTTAAAAACGCATCCCAAGTTACTCCATGCGACTGCAAAATCTGGCCTCGTTTCAATGGCCTTCAAGTAACAAGCCTAAACACACGAAAAGAACACATATTATTACTGAGCACACTATATTAACAGTGATGATTGTCTGAAATGTTTGTTACGCCTTTGTTCAATAGTTACACCATAGCATTGAATGACGCTGGGCCATGGTTGATAAGTCTAATGACCGAGCACCAATCAACAGCCCAATAGAAAACATACGCAAATTGCACCCTAACAACACGAAACTACGCCGAGAGCCACACACATCAGTAGGAAATGCAAACGACCAGACATTCGATTCGTAAACAAACCCTTCGCCATTCAATAAGTACCGAGCATGAAGCGATATCTTTATACGCTTCCACTTCCTAGCCGATGAGAGACAATGGACACGACAATGATATGTCAAAGAGTACGAGATTATCCAATGACCTGTCAGAAAACTGTTTTCTTCAAACCTTAAACACTTTACCTGCTGCAGGCACGCTGTCATCTCGGCGGGATAGCGAGTGTTGTACCAACCGTAACCCAGCTAGATACAGCACCGGACACACCTACTGTCTTACCAGACAACACCTTGTGAAAATATAACAGAATTAGTTGATTTTGAGTCAAACTAGTTCCCGATTTTCAACATACTCATTTTAATTGCAAACAAATCTTTTTATGATATAAGAGGATCATTGTCAACTCACGCTGTCATCGAGCAGAGTGTAGCGACAGGCATGATGTAAATGACCAAATTATATTACTAATAAACTCACTATGTCATACCACGAAATGATATTATTACTACCAACACATTTGATCCTCGAAATGTAAGTAAAACAAAACACTACAAGCGCAAGAAAAATGTCAATAAACAGTGAAGTCAACAGGATACAATTCTTAACCTTTCTACAAAATCATTACGGTAGCATTTCATGCGAAATTAGTGAACCCCCTATTAATGTAATCAATGTTCTACACATTACATTATGGTAGCTTAAAAAATACTTATAAATTAATACTGACTTAGAATGAATTTTTTTAAATAGTTACGCGAGCTTAAATGTAGTGTAACTTAAGATGCCAATTAATTACATAACACATATCTGCAGTGAAATAAAACAACACATTGTTTTATTTTAATCATAATTTTTAAATAAAGTTCTAATATCCATTCAATTTAAATCAAAACAGATATGTACTTTCATGACTTGTTCTTCCATTCTAAGTCTGTTTAAAATTCAAACATTGTATTTAAAACATATGCCAAAATACTGTGTAGAAGATTGACTTAAGTATTTACGCAGTAACTGTCGCAAAATATCATGCAATATTTAATGTTATTCAGCAAACACAAATGATACTTTGTGACATGGAAAAATGAGAAACTAGGTAGAACACGTTTTTACTGTAAACAAATTCAGTTTCATTCCACCTTGCTCTCACAGCAACGATAATGGTTTAAACAAACGGAAACAATTGTTTCCATTTAAGGCGAAATAGGAAAATGTTGTTGAAACCATTACAAAGAACTCGACGCTAAATGCTATCTCCCGAAGGAGAAATTACGCAATTGCAATGTACGCCGGCGAAACAGAGAGTTCACTAATTCAATACAACACAAAGGTAACCGTCAGCGAATCCTGTTAACTTCAATGGGAAACTAGAAGGCGGGACACAAAATCGTATTTACCTTTGCCTCGTCCAAACGTCCGAGTGCCTTGAGCAAATTGCCCAAGTCGCTACGAACGCAGTAAAGATCCTGTAACAAACAATTACATTGCATATTTGACAACAAATTTGGTGTAATGGTTGAGACGTCAGCTACCACATCAAGGGTTCTGGGTTCGATCCCCGTGCAGTACAAACATTTGTGACCATGTCTGTTGTATTAGAATGAATATCAATTAAATTTTAAATTATCATCTTAGTAGAAGTCTTTTTTAATAAATAAGGCTGGCAGACAGAATAATTAAAAATGCTTTTATTCACAGATAGGTATTTTTATATACATACATCTAACATGACTCACTTCCCAACAAACAACTCAAAGCTGAAAGTTTCCATTCAACATCAAATGAATAAGTCCCTATTAATTCTAGTGGAATATTACAGTAGGATAAGTGATGATGGCATATAATATTAAATCTAACAATAGATAATTGCTTATATGGAAATTAGAGTCATTGTACACATTGTATGTGATCATATTCAAGGTCAGTCAGTAGATGTTATATTTCTTGGTAAACATAGATCAATTTTTATCTTCCTTGTGATTATATATTGCAAGAATGTATTCACATCTAAAATGTACATGCATTGGATCAGGGGGGTTACAGCCATCTCTTAAAACAGTGCTACAATAATATTACTTCATCTTTTCTAGTACAAAAATGCTGACGTATCGTTATATTAATACTGTTTTAAGAGATTACGGTAACCCCACAGGTTCTAATACAAAACCCCTAAATGAATAAAAGGTGTATGAAAAATCCTGAATACAGCAGGATATTCATTCGAAATATTTTTCTGTACAAAGTTTATGGAAAATATGAAGTGGGTGTGCAATGTATAATTGCAGTAATTGTATGGCAAAACCTTGATTTCCTTAAACAACATATAATTAAGTCTAATCAAATAGATTGGACATAGGTATGTCCCAGAGTGTGCACTCTTGCATAAAAATATTATTCTTGAGTAATATTAAATACACTTCATATTCATCACCCAAATTGACTTCTGCAAAGGGGTTTATCAAATCTAGTTCCCCTGATGGTGCAGGTGCAAGGATTGTGAATCGACTAGTCATATGAATGAACTTATAGTTATGGGTTAAACTGAGCACACATCAAGACTACATTTAGATATTTGCAACCACTACACAAAACACCTGTGTGTAACCTAGGCCACATCATCACTTTCCATCAGGTAAGATGGAGGTCAAATGTCTGCCTATTGAAGATAAAAAAAATAAATGCCTTTAACTGAAAAACAGGCATGTCCACATAGCATAATCATTAGCCATAGTGAGTTAACAAGTGTCATCGGAAGGAAAAACTATAGGAAATTGTATATCCTCTGAGTTTACAAATGTACATAGGTAGCAGTTTTACATACCATCAGGTAAATAATCTGCTCATTTTTCCTCTATTACATAACAAAACTAGGTTCACGTAATAGTTTGTGCCTTAAAAAGCATGGAGGGACTGCAGATATTATTTTGAGTCACCAATTCAACCACCAACCCTTGTTCCTTAACTTGTGCTAATGTCAATTTAACATCCTAGATACATCTAAGGACCTATTTCCTATCACGTCTGCACACAGGTGGTGCCCACATACGTGTGACACGGGTTTTCATACAATATACTCTTGTGACACCACATACAGAGCGCGATGCGGGCGCAGACCGCCCGCGCGTGTTAGAGACCCGTAGATAACAGTCTAATAGGTGTTTCTTTTTAATTTTGAGTAAAGTGTAAGAAACTGTGGCCTTTAATTATATCCATACTGTAAACAAATATGTCTGTTAGCAGCATGCAACACATGGATTAGATTTTTTGTTTTCCATATGATCCACAGACTTGTTGCAGGGAAAAAGCCCTAAATGTGTGTTCAAAGACAAAAAGTTACTTACAGGGTTATACTGTAATGCAGTAACATATGCCTGTACAGCTTGCTCCATATCACCTGCAGCCACCAAAGCAGCTGCCAAGTTGATGTATCCATCAATAAAGTCAGGCTTTAGTCTCACTGCATGCCTATAGTTCTCAAGGGCCTCTTGCAACTGACCTCTTTCTTTATATACATTACCTAAGTTGCTGCAATAAAAAAAAAGTTTTAATTTGATACACCTGAGCTATCACTTTTGCTTATCACCATAGTTAGAAAGAATAGTTTGTATAGGTGAGTTATCATTAGTGGCAATTGGAGCTTAACCACTTTTTCGATAATCGCAAATATACAATAGATTAATTTATTGTCTTGTGAGTTTACACCCATGTTATGTTTGAGAGGATAATGAATAATTTATAGAATAATTATTCAAAATCAAAATGTCTTCATTCAATTTAGGTCCATACATTTTTTGACACTACCACTATTTCGGACTGTAGGTATTTACTGAGATGTATAAGGAACTTAGCATTTTATTTATTTATTTAAATTTTAATGCACTATCAAAAAATGTACAAAGGCGAACTTAATGCCATGTGGCATTCTCTACAAGTTAGCCTTTGGGCATACAGAAAGAGAACAAAATAATGCAGCATTATATTACTTCTCATCAAAATAATTTATCTAAAGCAAATCATATTGCAAATTATAGATTTTATATATAATGTAATATGTTTCATTCATTTCAAAACCTTTTAAATGGGCCAAAAGGTTCATTCCAGGTTCAATTGTTTCTATTAAATTTAGTGAGGTTTATGTAACCAATGTAATTTTTAATTTATCTCCTCACTTTGTCAAAGTTGAGACCTCTTTTTTAAACATGTTAAAATCACTATTCCTACATACTGTCAAAAATTACTGACATAACATGTACAATTTAAAAAAATGCTAATGTTGAATTGAGAAAGTAAACATACCAGGTGCAAGCAAAAATTGTAATGTTGTCATTCTATTAATATCATACCTGTAAGCTTCAGCCAACAGGGGGTTTTGCTTGATAGCCAATGTTGAAAAATGCGCAGATTTGTCCAAACGTCGACATTGAAAATGTATTGAAGAAAGTAGCAGCAAAACTCCCGTGTTGGTGCCATCCTGGCGCCATAGCTGCATACAGTGAAGCTCTGCACTTTCATAATCCCCCGCTTGATACTCTCTGTGCGCAAGTTCTAGAAGCCCTGTATACAAGAAATAATTACTAGCTTTTAGACGAAATTTTCGAAAAATAATGAGCGAGAACTGCTACACCAGAGCAGTCGGCAGTCGGGTGACAATATAGCGACACTCACCTACTGTAGATATTTGTTGAATATCTGACATTTTTAATATCACGGCGTTCGCTGGAACACCGACTATTTGTTGAGAAGGTTGCGTTGTGACAGATTGAGGCACAGCATTCACAGCAACATTCGCTTGGGGTTGCATTTTAGCTATCATAGTTTATCTCACTTATAATCACGCAGAATACGTACACACAATACAGTAGACGTAATACGCAAAATATGGAACTTATTTAGATTCTGCCATGACGAGGGAAAAAAGGAACTGCAAATACTGCAATCACAATCCACATAATTTGCAAGGCAATCCAATCCAATGAATTACACGACGGTCGACGACGCGACGTATAACGGAAACAATTTTTTTTAAATTCTCTATGGTTCAGCATGTTTTGATCATTAAATTTGGACTCGGATAACGTCTTTATTGTCAAAGCAAATAGCCTATATTGGCGTAACGAAGGAGTGCAATTTATTTGACGTATTATATATATTACTCTATGGATTTGGCTATGATGTCGTCATTTCCTATAAAGAAAAAAAAACAATTCTTCTCAATCTCCTTGTGATCGCGTGAAGTGGCGCTATAATCGCAAATGATTTCTTTTTCCAATGTTTCTGTTTGTTTTCGTTCGCAGCAGAATTTTGTAAAGATTCTATATATTTATATATATTTACCAATAATGGATTTTACCTCAATCTTAGAAATAGAAAAAATGCGACACGAATCTGTTATTAGACAGTCATAGAGTTCAACCTGTGAATTCTCAAAATGGTTCATAGTAATAAAATAAAGAGACATTTTGAGATTTCATGAGCCTTTAACATCCCACGCAAGTCACAAGCGTGGAAGGCACAGCAAAGCTATGGATAAAAAGTCTCGAAAAAGCTGATAGTTATTATTCTCCATCAATGCCGCACCTTTGCCGCATTGGGCTCGTCACCTGAGACAACAGATGTTAGGTCTGTCATACTCGGTAATTTTACTAGCTACTATTTACTCAAATGGAATTATGATGAAATCAATGAAACGACACAAACATCGTCACTAAATTTAAGATGAAGAGAGATCCTTGGGGAACAAAGCTCTCAAAATAATTCTGGCTATACCCATTCAACATTGAGACCAACAGAAAACTTAGAGGCTTAGTTGTCACTGTTAATGTTTGATATTTTTAAATCAATCATCTTATTGTGAGATTTGTGAATGCGAGGTCCCTTGGTTGCAAAGGCCCTCTGTCTTATATTTTTTATCAATAAAAAGATAACCATCTTCAAGACTCATACGGCATGTATCACCTATCCACCTATCCGAAACCTCAGAATGATTCAGTATTTAAGAAGTGAAAAAGTATCAGTTCAACTTACAATCGTATTTATAAGTATTCTTAGTTAACAAGTCACTGTATTCAATATCTAAAGACATTGTATTTGACACTTCAATCTAGTAACTGCGAGATAGTTTACGGCAACTTAAGTGAGGAATTTTGATAGGTAAATGGTTTTCAAACGAATTCCCATTTGTCACAAGTATGCTCAGTGGGGACACTATTCCACTACATTCCCATGCCTGACGCAACCTTCCGGACAGGCCTAAGCGCAGGAGGTGCGCGTGAAACAATGCTTTCGCTATCACCGCACGCACTTCTTCACTCTCTACAAAACATGATCTTAGTGCCATATATAATATATATATGGCACTAAGATCATGTGCTTATATATATTGATTTAAATATGTCTAGGAATTAACAGACACGCACAAACATGTAGTAAATAGGTCATAGTCAACTTTACTATAAATGTACCCTAGGTAAATAAATATTATAAAGTAAAACAGCAATTTGATAAAAGCAAATTTTATAATAAAGGTTAAAGTGCCTTTCTACAATAAAAATACTGCTAAAGGAGTTGTATTTTATGATTGGTATTGGTACCTATACTTAGATAAAAAGAGTAACTGATGAGTTTCTTGCTGGGTTCTTCTCAGTAGAAAACACCGTCCAAACCAGTTTTGTCCAACCAGTCAAAACCGACAAACTTCATTTAATATCATAAGTGTTCTGTAAGGACTTAAACTGAATAAACTCTTTTTCATTTCATTTCATCTGTTAGATGTGAACCAGTAACAGCAAATAATACTATCTCACATAAATATTATGAATAGGAAACGAAATCATGTAAATTAAAAACAACAAAGGTCCCAATATTGAGCCCTGTGGCACGCTCATCAATAAAGGGGCTCCAAAAGAGTCAGCTCCCCTGACATGTTCCATCTGAACTCTACTCGTTAAGTAAGATTTAACCAAACTCAGTGAATCATTAACGACACCGTAATGCTCCAACTTCATGAGAAGTGTTTAATGTTTTGCACAATCAAACGCCCTCGACAAATCGCAAAATTTTATAGCATCCTGTTTGTTTGTTCTACGCCTTAAAAACATGTTTGATGAGTGCCAGTCTTGTCATCAGTAGTGGATCTGCCTTTCGTGAATCCAAATTGTTTATTATGCAATTATTTCCCTATGAGGAGAAGCTCAGTGGGGATATGTGGGAATAGCCCACTTGGCTAATAGTGCTTTGCCGTTAAGTACGTTAGAGATTAACGCTACTAATCACTCATGTGTCAAAAGGAGTAAGCAATACACAAATAAGTTTCAATCTTTTTATTAACATACATCATGTTATTTAAAATACATTTATATAAAATCCTGCATATAAAAACTAGAGCTTATCGAAAATACAGCACTTTTTACTTAACATACCTAGGTATTATACTTATTATGGACGGATTTTAAAGCATTTTCTGATGATGCTTATTTTATCAATTATCATCGACATAGACATTTTGTTGAATTACCTTCTTTTGGAGAAATATAAATAATTTGCACTGAAACTATTCCAGATAGGAAAGTAAATAAGCCACTTCCGTGAGATCTTGAGGCACTGATTCGTGGTAACAAATGTACAACTCGCGTGGTTCAGGTTCGCTGAATACACATCTGCAAAAGACAAAATATGCTTAATAATAATTGTTTTTCTATAAGACTGACCTTATGCGACTCAAATCAACCATTGAATTTTAACCGGTTAATTTAAAATACCGGTATTTTTAAAATCCGGTTCATTAACAGGTTCAGAGGAAGAAACCTTATTAAAAAGTTCCGTGGGTAAGTACATCAAACCGGTTCAACAAATACCGGTTTCTAAGCCCTATTTAAAACGGATAGCAGATGCCACGACCCGCCTGCTGGTTTGGAGAACTTAATTGAGAAAATCCCGCATCTTTGCCTCTCTCAACTAATTAACGATTCTTACCCAACAGCCCAGAATTGAAATGATTCATTCTTCTTAGTGATTCCACATTGGTTTAGAACGCTAGGTGGCGCTTGAAATAATATTCCGTATTCCTTGACGGCAATGAGAATTTTGTTAAGAGGATTTGAAGGCGCATGGTTCGTTTTGAATCTGTAAGGCAAGGCAGTTTTTTTATTAAAAGTATTGTTTAAAGAAAATATATCATTTATAACATCTAAAACTTCTCATCAACATTAAATAATACAACGTAATAAATATACATAAAATAATGCTCAGTGCACACTACAGTTTCAGCTGATTTATGTATAGACGAAACAATGTGATTTGGTACATGTCTAGACAAAATGAAATCAGCATAAGCCAAGGCCTCTTACAAGCTGAGCCTAAAGCAGTTTTTCAATAAGATCAACTCTTTTCTGACAAGTCTTCGAGGTTATCTCTGGTCCAATAGTGGAAATTATACTCATAACGTTAATCTGTTACTTTAATAAATGTATTCGCATGTGTCCCTTATTTATAATAAATACATTTCTAGATGGTAGGCTCAATACCAAATACCAATAATAGGCAATTATCCAAATATCGTCTTCACACTTCTGTGTTTCTGGAAGAGGGCACTGTAGCTAGGAAGTAATTATCTGCGTTTAAAAGACCAAACTTCGACGTCTACGGGAGTGACAGGTACAAGTCAGTGTTGGCGGAAAATACTATGCACTCATTGTTTCCTTAATACTGCATCTGCAAGGGCAAGGGCGTATCACTTACCATCAACAGTCCATAGATATGCTGTGAGGAAAGGCCTTTTCCTGCAGTTTGACAAACGGATGACGAAATAACTATGCTTATTTAATTAATAACAAATATACTGTATATATAAAAGAGATACGCCACTCATGCCTCAAAAACGAACCGCCAAGAGAATACAGTTGTGGCGCTTGTTTAGGTAAATGTTCGCTCATTCGAAATATGTGTTTGTGTTCTGTCGGCATTCAGAACACTTTTTTCAGTTGTTTGTGAGCATATCACGAATCTATACTTTTACATCATTGATTAATAACAAATTACCTTATATTATGTTGCAGCAGTTCATGTATTCTCACACAAGCAGACCTAAAGCTCTTCACTATGTATGAATATAAAGCATTGTTGGCGTGAGCTTCAATATTCTTCACTGGAGCTATCAATAATCCTTTGGCTGATTCCAATTGTATAAAATGAAATAACACATTCTCTTCGCCTGCTGTTATCCTGGCAAAATGATTTTTTTAGTAAATATATTTACCTTAGTTGTTATTAACACTCTTGATGTTTTCAGCTAAATACCTCAAGAGGTAGGTATTTTGACTAGTGTTTACTGCCATTATAACTTTCAATAGCAAAACGTGGTCGATCACGCTCACTAAGGGTCTCTTAAATAGGTTTAACATGGTGAACATGCTATGGTGACGGCAATGTGGGGTGATTCCCCACGCAATAAATTTCGGAATGAGAACATCCGTTGGGTAACTAGAGTGACCGACATAGCCCACAGGAGTAGCAACTTGAAGTGGTGCAAATAGTGCGTAGAACTAATGGCCGTGGAAGTAAAAAGGATATCGTGTGGTCATCATAAGGGGAAAAGAAGAAGAAAAGGTCGACATTAAACAAGATAGACCACACACCTGGTTAGGATAGCTGCTTATTGCAGTTCACGCAGGAAATAGGCCTACCCATTTGTCAACTGGTATTCCAACCCTTACAAATCAACTTCATCCAGCGTTTTAAATCGAACTTCTCGAGTTATTGGGCCAGGCGGCGTCCTACCCTGCGCTTGCTTAGCAAGTGATCGTGACGTGATCTCCACTCCAGAACTCGTTTGCAGACATTATAGTACGAGTAAACTAACATTAAAGTACGTAAAAATACTATCTCACCTGTGACTTGTAACTTGATCGATCTCATTTAATAATGATTTTCTTATATCAGAAACATCAATATTGCTGCTTGCTCTGCTACCGTCCTTAAATTAAGATAATTGTTTATCTCGAATCATATCAAATTACTAAAAAATATGTCAATTTTTTTTATACAGAGAAACACTTGAAATTCAAATTAAAAAATCTTTATAGACCTTTGAAACGTCAAAGCATACCTTATTTTTAAAATTGAAAAAAAATATTCTACCACTGGTTCGGTTGTTATCTAACGAGAAGACTCTGGTAAGAAACTCGTGTAGTTACTCTTTTTAATAATTGGTTTTCAGAAATTTGTCACATTAAAAATTTATCATTATCATAAGCTCATTATACGTCACCACCGAGGGGCAGAAGCCTACCCGTATAGGAATATGGGCCTTATTCTTCAAGTACAACCTTAGAGGTGTGTGCAGGTTTCCTCTTAATGTTTTCCTTCGGCGTAAGAGCGTCAGTTAATCGTACATATAATTTCGAAAATTCGAATATACATTGGTACGTAGCGGGATTGGTGCTACGAACGACCGCTTATTCACCTGTCTATCCCAGTCAGAGTCCGATCCAGAAGAATCACGGCGATTTCTTTGTTCCCTATCAGCCCTCCTGCCTTGAACCCGATCGTCACTTGTTTCACTGTAAACGAAAATTTGTTTAAAACAATTATATTTTTTACATTATACAAGACGATCTGGACGATCACCTGATGGTAAGTGATACTCTGACCATGACAGAGCGGCATTGAAGGAGACCAACAACTGATAGACAGTTACTATTCTCCGTCAATGCCGCACTGGCGCAGAGACAACTGTTAGATCTCTTCTATTCAACCTATCGCAGTCCACTGCTGGACATAGGTCTCCCCCATTTTGCGCCAGATATCCCGATCCTCCGCTTTTCTCATACAGCCTCCACCAGCGACCTTTCGCAAGTCGTCAAGTTAGATCTCTTATACCTGGTAATTTCACTAGCTACAGTGCCCACATCCCGAAACACAAAAGTGCATATATCAATATCTGGCATTGCGCTGGTCCCTACCTAGACGACTCAGTATCGAGTCTACCACCTAGAATGGTTTTCGTGACTGATTGCCTCTAGTGGTCAAGTGGGCACGGCGGTTCGAATCCCGCGGGGAAATCGTCACT
>PQWD01003959.1:105614-117836 GCA_019425675.1 Leucinodes orbonalis | reverse complement strand
GTTTGAATGGAACATAATTAAACTTACATAACCGCGGAAATGTACCACTTACGTTCCATTGCTCTTTTCTTTGTTTGCTTTTAATTTACATTTCTCTTCATTTAGCATATTTAAGGGCAGTATGTAAGTTTTTGATATTATAAGTATCATTTATATTGAACATGATGTTTTTTAAGTATTCATTTAGTTTCTCAATTAATTGAATCACACATATTCATAGTCATAGATTGTATATTACGTTATAGATAAATGAGTACATAAAAGTAAAATCTAATTCAACAAAAGCTATCAATAATAAACAAGACTTTTTAATTTGTTTAACTTAAGATTTTGAATGGTTTTCATATAGAAAACAATGCTTTGAGTAATGTGTAATATTAGGTGCTTCCAGGCAATAAGATCAGAAAATGATGACATCATAGGAAGACTAAAGTGAAAAATTAACTAGTAATTGCATTGGGATACATAGTGCTAATAAGTGATAACCGATGGGTTTGTGTAACATTGGGTAACGTTCTCGAGTTCGTCTAACCAGATGTATCAATGAATTAGTTAATATGATAGTGACTAGGGTTCTAGGAATTGACCTCGAAGTTATAGAAAAGCCGTGCATAAATAAATCTGTATTGTATTGTCGAAATCAAAATAAATACTTACAAATATTACAATTGTGTTTAGAAAAAAAATTATTCAATTACAACAAAAAGTAAGATAAAGCAATCTTAATATATTGGCTGAATTCGTTAATTTTAGTAAAAATTAAGATACCTACAGAAAATTAGGATTCTAAATGCAGGTACGTACATATAATTATATTTCCGACACAGCTATCAAACATAAATTCACTAGCTTGAGAAGGATTTATATTTCGGAGTTATCTAATTATGTAAATAACGAAACGTTTTATGGATAGCGACACGCATTTCGGCCAAGACTCGAAAAACGAGCAATCGTGTAAAACATCCTAAATTCATAATTTCCCTCGTAGTTTTCTTTGGCTGCGCGCCAGGTCCGTTGGGATTACCACGAATGTTGCCTCAGTAAATTTTCACCCAAAATCTTGGCTTGTATTTCATTGTGGATGCCCTCTAGGCATTTATGCGAAGACATATATCAATGCAAGTGGGCTTGCTTTGAGTAAGCATGCAATTTCTTGGGCAAACCTATTTGACACGCTCTATTTCGTAATTAAAATCGTCCGACGTGAAATTGACTTAATAAATATAATGAAAGTGGTTTATTGTGACTGTAGTATCCTTGAAATTCTGATTAAAAAGTTGACAGTCATATACAAACCAACCAATTACTTATTATTAAATACATACACGATCAACAACAACTAAGCTAGATAATTTTTAGTCCCAACATTCTTATTTTGTAGCTTCAACTGATAGTAACTATTTATTATTTAGTGATGCCGTTTTAATTTATCATGAAATCATATTGAATTTGCTCAACTTTGTAATTATTCGCTACGTTCAAAACTATTTTGCTTTACAGCAATAAAGTAATAAGCACATTTCATCTGACAATTAAAATAAATTGAATGTGCAAGGCTTATTCATCTGACTTAAATAAAAATAAATAATATCCACTGACATTCACACAACGCTATCTAGCTACACTTTAAGCGTGAAGATTGTATTACGGGTACAAAACAACTGATGACTACTTTTATACTTTATTATGTAAATACATTCATATTGTACATAGAAAACACCCAGACAAATACAAAAAGACATGTTCATGCACACAAATATACGTATTTGTACTGCCGGGGAGCGAACCCGAAACCTTTGGGATAGTAGCTGACGAGTAGATAATGATGACAAAATAGGATTGTTAGAGATACGAGTATAATGCCTTTAGCCGGGTTTATATAGAAATGACCTTCAAAAGTTGATAACAGCATGATTCATAATATGATAGTACCATATCAAATTGCAATAGGTATTAGCGATGAACTAAATATTGATTATGGACTTGCAATCCGGGTTCATTGTACAAAATTTAAAAATGCAAAATTGAATATTGTTTTCCTTGAGATCCATTTTAAAGGATATCTTGAAACCTTGAAAGTCGGCTATGCACTCGTTACTTGCTTGACGTACTGGCTGTAGTTAGTATATGTACTTCGGATCAGTTGAACCATCGTATTGAACTATTATTTTTTATAAATTTTTGATTATGATTTAAATTGTAATTATAATTTTGATTGATAAGAATTGAGTTTAAAACTTAATTCTAGTATTAATTTTGATTTGTCTTATTACTATATACTTAAATACATACACAGGTAAATATCAACTTCAAAAAAAATGTAAAAGAAAAACCATACGGATAATTTTTAAATACATACATAGTATAATTTTAAAAACAAAAAACCTAAATTAAATATACTATTATAATAAATAAATTATTATATATTACTATAATAGTATTCTAAGTTCCTTTTTTAAGTAAGCAGTTACTTTAAGATGGCAGTATACTAACACACGGGACCATAGTGCAATACACAGTCATTTCACTGCCTGTTTATTTAAACCTGGATAACAGCTTTATCGAGACTTCTGCAGGACAAACGACAAAAAGTTGCAAACGAGGTGTCTACGAAAAACACCTCATAATGGTATACGAATGAGGTAATTTAAAAGTGTTTACTTAAAAATAAAAGAGATCATATTATCATCATAGTCATCATCAGGCCAAAAGCCTTAGAAACTCCGACATCTAAGTCGGTCTTATAGTCCATCAGTCTAAATACCTATTGGATGAGAAGGAAATGGTCCTGTATAACTTAGTATACCTCAGATTTAAATATACTTCGCTGTTGTTTTTGCGAAATATACCATCAGTAAAATTGAATTACTTTCAAGTTTACATACAGTGATATTGTTTCACAGGAGCTTCTTTTATAGTCGCAGTCGGCACTTCATATAAATCAGTATATTCAACGGCGTACAATGAAGCGACCGCTGTAGTTCGATTCATTGCAATTCCAATACCGCAATTGTCTCTTAACGAACTGTAGGCGATGAGCTGCCATATAATTGATGTATTGTAATGACGTTTATGGTTTTCAATTAAGGTTTTATTGGCTTCTATGTTTATTCATCCTTTACTACCTACTTTGTATCCATAAAACAAGCTTTCTATCGGCTGGCAGAACTTACAAAGTATTTATTTATTGAATAGTAATCAAGCCCTGTTCTCATGTCATTGTCAGTAAACATACAAATAATCTATTAATACCTGACTTAACAAGAATCATGTATCATTAATAATAAATTTGGCCGCCGACATGATTTTCTGTGGATTCATAATTATGAGTGTATATTAAACATTAGAAATATAACACAAACAGGAGTAAAAATAATATAAGTTTCCTATTATTTGCTATGATAAAATGCTTTTCATTCATCATCATCATAGGATCATTAAACGTCCCCATTGAGAGGCGCGAGCACCGTATAGGATGTATACAATGATGTTTAAAGTATAGATTCGTGATATGCTCACAAAACAATCGAATAAAAGTGTTCCGAATGCAGCGACATCACACACACTAATATTTCGAATGAGCGTACATTTACCTAACAAAAGCCTTCAAACTGTATTCTCTTTTGGCGGTTCGTTTTCGAGGCACGGGTGACGTATCTACCTTTATATATACAGAATATCATTGGGTGTAGTCAAAGGCCTTAGTCGTTCACGCGGGCCCACATTGGCCGACTTCAAGAACAACCTTTGAATCTTTTCGCAGGCGTGTGCAGGTTTCCTCGCAATGTATTCCTTCACCATAAGAGCGTCGGATAACGTACATATATATGTATGTATTAGCGTCGGTGGCTCATTGTTGTGGATTGCTGCCTTCCGCTCTTGAAGGCGCAGGTTCAAATCCCACCACGTAGGTACCAATATGTTTTCGAATTTTCGAAAATGGTGTATGCACAAATGATGAAACTTTCTAGCTGCCTCAGAGATGTATGTATGTGTGCTTTGCTTGAATGTCTGAGAATAATTTGACGTAACGGAATTCAGCATGGCGTACAACGGTATTGAAACTTTGACACAAGCACCAATTAAATCGCATATCTCTAATGGAATCTCAGTAATTCTAAGCAAATCTCGAAATCTAACGCCATAATGGTGACGTAACGCAAACGAGTCTAGAACGAGCTGATATTACCAGAATAACTGTCAGTGTTTTTTGTATTTTTTCTTAGTAATCGCAATGTAGTACAGTGATGAGGTCACGTTTTATTCGGGCATGATTGGCCAGCAAAAAAGTGCGCAAGGCAAATGGTTAACGCACACAATTTTCTTAATTGAGTCAAAGGCTAAGGCCAGCTGGGCAATATCGAAATTCGGAATTTTGATAATTGCACCCGGCCGGGTCGGCCGCTCGGCGAAATTCTCCGTGAAATCTTTTTTTTGCTTTTAACCGAAACGATTTAGAGTATGGCGTTCGAATCGTGCATTTATTTATTAGACGAGAGCTTTGAATTTCAAATTTCTGTTAGTCATTTTTAGTACTTTTGTTCGACAGAATAAAAATGTATTTAAAACATCATTCGTCTAGTGAACTGTATCATTAATTCATGATATATCCTCGCTGATATTATTTACTTAAATAGGCACTCGTATTATTTTCCCTAACGTTATTTAAGCTTTACTTTCTCGAACCTATCTAGGTTTGATCGTGTCACAAAGAAAATATATCAGATCATTGTTAGTCCAACCAGGAACCTAGTTTCAAATATTTTCATAATTATATTTCTTTTTCATAAAACAGAATGGCCCATTGGAATTCCCTCAAGATTCTTGTAAAGAAGTAACTATGCTTTGAACGCGAAAGAATTTGCTGTCGGGTCAAAGTTGTAACTTATATTAAGTTAGCTGTTATACTTATAAAGCCAAGACGAATTTTTATTTATAGAATAAACTAAATTATTAGAGATAGAAAAAACTAAACTAATAAACTAATTGGTAAACGAAGTTGTCTTGCAATATCTACTTATAAATACAACTAAAATAAATTAGTTGCTTAAATATTTACTACATTGTTTCGAGATTCAGCCGTCTCACAGTTTTAGGGCCATATAAAGTACCTTATATTAGATTATTACAAATATTATGTTATATTTTAGAAGTTGATATATTTTCATTTAAATCCCGCCATAAAATGCAACATTACTGTGTAACAGCAAAATAAATAGTTTTTTCATTGTGATAGCAAATGTTTTTCTTTAAAGATCAAAGTAAATATTAAAGAAAACAATTTTGGGTCAATTGTATTGTTAGGGAAAATATATACTTAGGTTAATAAATCTTGTTACGATATTTTGTAATCTATTTTTTAATTAATGACAATAAGCACAACTTCGAGCCAGCTACATCGAAAACAAAAACCCATGTTTGGTAAGTGATTAAATACTGTATTCTATAGCACGTTCATGATTTGTAACTGCTAAGTCAGTAACTGACTGCCTCTTGAGTTCAAGCTCAAAATGTAGTAATTAGAGCCAAAACTAAGTATACTAAATAAAACTGAAATATTGAATTGCCATAAAAAGGTGCGATTGAGTTATCCAATCCAGACTGTAGGTAGATTTTTTTTTTAAATCAACCCAAATCTGATCCTAATACTCGTAAACTTTACCGATGAACACAAATCGTAATGACTTACCTCGCTGCTTTGTGTGAAAAATTTTGTACTTACAAGCAACCTTTAGAAACGAGTCTTATTAAACGAAATACATGAAAGGACTAGTGTCTAAAATGCGACATAAATTTTAAAGAAATCCTACACGGTAATTAAATACTCAAATATGAACTTAGTCGCAAAGGCTAAGTTGATTACCGACTTCACGTGCCGTATGAAGGTAAAAGGTCAAAATGTCACTAGAAAACATTGGCGCTAAGTAAAAGTATTTTTACCTTTTGAACGTGTTAGTCAAATTGATTCACCGATAACATTAACAAGAGATATATAACTTTCTTGAAATATCGCATATTTTATTATTAGCCTTTTAACCGCCAAGTTTCAAGATACATATTAAGACAATCAATTGTATTCTTTTAGATATTCTTAGATAATTGAAGTGGCAGTTGGCTGGTCACGTATGCCGCAGAACCAATGGCCGTTGGAGCAGACTAGTTCTGGAGTGGAGACCGCATCTTGGCAATTGTAGTGTAGGACGCCCTCCGGCACGATTGACCGACGACGACGACTTGCGAAAGTCGTTTGTGGAGGCTGGATGAGGATAGCGGATGACCGGGATATCTGGCGTAAAATGGGGAGATCTATGTCAAGCAGTGGACTGCGATAGTTTGAAGAGAGGGAGAAGAGAGATATATATTCTTCTGCGGTGGTGTAATGGTTGTCTCATTATCGTAGTAACCAAAACCTATAAAGATTTTAG
The DNA here is from genome assembly GCA_019425675.1 of Leucinodes orbonalis. Classification (NCBI taxonomy): domain Eukaryota; kingdom Metazoa; phylum Arthropoda; class Insecta; order Lepidoptera; family Crambidae; genus Leucinodes; species Leucinodes orbonalis. The sequence goes on along the minus strand of PQWD01003959.1, from coordinate 111,411 downwards.
TAATTTATTAGTGCCGACAAACACTTGGCAAAAAGCAAAGGTTTTGCTATTATGATTACTTTGTGGAAGAAATAAATAAAATAATAATTAGTCTTCAATCACTGAAAATTACGTTAAAATGCAACATAAAACTATAAATATTATAACGACTAAAAATGTTTAATTTGTCACATCGCAAAGTCCCGATATCGAAACATGTTCCCACGGTCAAAAAAAATGTTTTAGCCGGATAGCTATTCGAGATTTTTTCTGAGCGTCGGTGGCTCAATGGTGTGGACTGTCGACCTCCTACCGGGAGGGCCGAGGTTCAAATCCCGCCACGTACCAATGTGTTTTCGAATTTTCGAAAAACATATGTACGTTATCCGACACTCTTACGGTGAAGGAAAACATTGTAAGTAAACCTGCGCACGCCTGTGAAGAGATTCAAAGGTTGTGCGTGAAGTTGTCCAACCCATACTGGGCCCGCGTGGACAACTAAGGCCTATACCCTATACGGGTAGGCTCGTGCCCCTCAGTGGGGATGTTTAATGAGCTGATGGTGATGATTTTTTCTGATGTTATATATTTATTTCCAGTATCACTTTAATAAAAAAAACACAGACAAGACAAACATCATCATCAGAAGGCATAGTCACGGTACAAATAACATTGTACCAAGCCATAGTGGTTGTTCGATACAAAACTGAGCTAGTTTGTAGTTTGTCTTTAATTTCAAGACTGCCTGCATGAAGCTTTGAATTCCTGTGACGAAAAAACCCGTTACGTACTGGGTTTCACCAACACCCATTAGGAATGTTTTATTGACATTAATGGAACAATTTCGACGTTAAGTATAATGTAAAAATTCTTAGAAGCAACAATGAAATTAAGAGCTACTAAAGAATATAATTCCTAGAACCAGCTGACTTGTACATATATTTCGAAATAGAGAAGTCAATGTTATTTATTAACAAATTCCAAAAGAAAGTCCGGGAATAAAAAAAAAATAATGAATATAAATTATACTCTTTATTATTTGACGACCCACGTGGTGTGATGGTCGAGACGTCGGCTTCTACGTCAAGGGTTCCGGGTTCGATCCCCGGAAATTACAAACATTTGTGTGCATGAACATGTCCGTTTGTAATGGTCAAGGTGTTACTATGTATTATATGAATGCATTTAGTACCCTAACTACAAGCTCATTGCTTAATATGGGGCGGGGCTAGAGGGCGTTGTGTGAATGTCAGTGGATATTTATTATTATTTATTAATAAATGAATTCGTTGAACATAATTTTAACTTTATTACAAAATATTACATGTTCTGCAAACATAGCAAATATGTGCTAACAAAACAAATTTTTTGACTATTAGTTTAAGGTGAGCCGTTCCGAAACCAAATATCCACTAAGCATTTTTTTATTTCCTCCTATTATCCTAATGAAAACACGCTGATGTATCTAACAAATGCATGAGATTGATTATAAGAAGTTATTTATCTGAAGTACAAAAAGGTTAATCCATATCATTTTTAGGTATCAAAATAAATTTTATTGTTGTAATAAAATAACATTGAACGTACCTGCGACCACAATCCAGCTCTCCAGAGATAACCCCATTCATCATGCGAATTTTGGCACAAAGTTAGTAACAAACGACGTGCAATTTGGCACATTTAATTTAATTCTACAAAATGGCTGACAGCGGTGCGACAATTTTAAGATTAAAATTGCCCGTAAAATTTTAATACTAATGAAAGATAAAAACCTAGTTCATCTAACGATCCCTGCACTTAGGAATATTTAACTTGAGTTTTGCCTTTGATGTCAGATAAATGCCAAGGTTTTCGAGTAGGTAACGTATATTTTACAAAATTCATTTACTTACGAAGCCATGGTACAAGTACTTTAAGAATACCACAACTAAGTGGTAATTATACTGGTTCGTGCTTTAAAAGATATGTAATAAAGACATCTACAACATTATACACAAGTTTTAGATTAACATCATTTCAGGTGTTCTGGCCTATAAGAAAGAAGAAAGAAAGTACCACGTCCAGAAGTACCACAGCATGTTCCTTAAGATATATACATTGCATAAGTAAGATCTCTTCCAAAATATTCAGGGCCTTCACCTTCACGCCGATCTCTCTCGCCTACTCTTTTTCTCTTCAGCTTATCGCAGTCCACTGTTTGACAAAGATCTCTCCTTCATATCACCAAATATCCTAGAAGAAATGCTGCCAGCGGTCTTGCCGAATTATCGATAGTTGACCTCGAATAACATCTATACTATCGATATGCTTTCGATATTATGAACATTATCTATAGTACCGGTAGTTTTAGCAATAGTATCAATTGTCAATAAGCTTCGATAGTATTGATTGGACTATGGATAGTATTGCTTTATTAATTATAGCCCAATTATCGATAGTCTATCGATAATTGGGCTGCACTAACTGATCGGCACAAAGATAATAATTCATTAATTAAATTTAAGAGTCTAAACAAGAAATATACATTTTCAATGACTTACCTTTTCTGAATGTATCTAGTTAGCCGCAGTTCAAATCGATTCACCTAGAACAAAAGGTTTACAATTAATACAAAATGTCATCCAAAAATAGCGGTGCAAACTTAAATTGGCCATAGAATATTCACAAAAGCGTGATATTAAATTCATATGCTAATATAAACGCCGCGATTTTGTTGCGTATTTCACTCGAATAATTAACTCGAAATTCTGGTAACGGTGGCAGTTTGCGAGTCCACGTTGTTTCGCGTGGATCTTTGTAGGGTTGTTTGTAATAGGTGAATGTTTATAATGATCAAGTTCTATTTGGAGGACATGGGACTTGGGCCTATTAAATTTGAAGGCTTGAAGGATACATTTATATATTCAAAAATATTTATAGCACATGAAAAACTTTACGAAGGCGAACTTAAATAACGAAGCTGAATAGGATTCCTTAGCAGCGAATCTAAGGGCATGCAGAAATAAATATACGTAGCACGGTTGAAAAAAATGTACAAAATAAAATAAATAATAACAAAAAATTTAATACAGAAACAACAGTAGGTAACTACATTCTGTTTTCCTCGGGAAAGTAGTTCCAAAATCTTATTTCATTCGTAGTTCTATCGTTAATTGTCACTAAGCATCAGGAGAGAGTGTTTACTTCTGTCATAAAATTTGTCAATAATAAAATCTTTGGGCCCTGTGCATTCTCTTCTTCGATGATTTGATGCGTTAAAAAAGTCTAATTCCTTCAATACATAGGCCATTTAATCTCTGATTACTTCAAGGACTACATTATGGACATTTAGAGGAGAAGTAGTAGATGCAACATGCCCAAAAAACTTTCGTTGCTTAAAATCAGATATAGTCATAACAACAATCCAAACAGTTCAATTTCTTTAGTACTAACACTAGTAAATATGTCACTAACATTTCTAAGGATTACTGGCCCTAAATAAACAAACTTATTATTATTATTCAAACACCTCATGTTAATTGTATGTAAATCATCTCTGAGAATAATACCCATGACGCGGAGGTTATTATCTTACGCAATCTAGTACTTTCCGGAACAGTGTCCGGCGGAAATACTAGTTCCCGTTTCACGTGAAACGAAACGAACAATATAAATACATTTGCCGCGGTCCAAACGTTCAGAAATGTGGACTTGTCATTCATATAAATGCACATAGATTTGAAACACTAACGGAATGTTGTTGTTTTCGGTGGTGGCCAAGATTTTTGACAATACTATGGGTGATTGGATATGTTAATGTTAGCGCAAACCGTTATTTGAACAGTTTCTTTCTTGTTTGATAGGTTTTGGGCCCTACTCACTTTTATAGCTATTACGAGCTGCAAAAGGGGTAGACAGTATGTGCAGCAGTAGACTGCGATATGTTGAAGAGAGAGCTGCAAGAAATATTTTATTTTCGTAATAATAATCTTCACACATGGCGAATGGGAGATATCTAATCGATGTTTGAAGACACTGATCGAAAACATTTTATTTATTTAAACATTGCGACCGACACACTATAGATTCCTATTTAATTGGTTCCACTATCAATGTTAATTCAAATATCAGTCGATATTTCAATGGGCCGCCACATGGGAGTACTAATTACGAATTTCACGCATCAATTAAAAGGGACGAGAGCACGACCCGAGTAATTTATAAGAGTTAGCAATTAGATGCGTCATCGAATTACTAAAGAAATAGAGGTTATACAATAAGTAAGGCCTGAATGTAGACAACCGAGGGAGTGACGTGGAGTTAATCATAAAATAAATGTATTGGCTATTTAGAATAAAAGCAACTATATAAAATTTAATAAAATTACTAATTTAAAATGTTATGTTTCCTCCATCCTAGTCCTCATATTGCGTGCCCAACAGGGTCCATAACACTGGTTTCATTTTATGTAACATCTTATGTACATTATGGTTTGGCAATAAATGATTGAGTATTGGACCACAGGCGTACCCACTCGTATGCACGAGTATACGTCGTAAAAAAATAAAAACAAAAAAAGCTCTTTTTAAAACGTTACTATTTAAGACACTTTAGAAAAAAAAATTGTTTTAATATATTATTTTTGCCTTACTTAAGCAATAGGCAAGGCATTTGTCAAGATTAGCAAGTTGAAGTGACAGTAGGCAGGGCACAACGTGGGAGCAGGCACGGCTTCTGGGGCGGAAAGGTTCACGAGTATCGTCTGCGCAATAAGAAAAGAAGCGCAGGCCGTCCGAAGATCAGATGGACTCATACAAGTGTATGAGTGTGATTGTTTGTGCCCTATTTCAGGGCAAAGCGAAGTGACGATTTTCTTAAGTAAAATCTATATTTATTAATTCCCTTCAGTGGAGGGTGACATAGGATACTTTTGCTAAATATAAGATTTGGTATGCTGACTGTTTATCACTATCAAACAAATCGTGAACTTTTTTGGCTATCTGCCCCCGACTCCTAAAGATAGGTGGTAAAATGTTATATGGGAGTTTCGAAGTTTTCAGGGAAGGAAGCTAAAACTCGGTTCCTATATAATCAAGGAGATTGCAATTCTAAAAATAAAATTTAATATAAAAATAAGACGGTCTACGTAAATTATTTCGTGAACTTTAATGCATTATGCATAAAGCTCATAATAGAATTCCACTTTACTACCGAGAGAGATGCAGCCAAACTGCGCAAAAGTAATTTTACAAGGTCTGGTCTCGGTTTTGCTTCTATAAACATGTATGCAAAAATGCTTTTTCAGTTGTACCACTTCACTTACTCTGAACGAATCTTTGAGTATTCTGTTATTGGAATAACTGTTGCGTTCAACTAAGATTGTCCCTTAATCTAATTTAGTTACCAGTTTATTTTTTTTATCCTTCAGAACTTAACTTACTTAACTTTCAGAAGGAAAAAAACATGGTGATACAGTTTTGAATACCCGGTGATACTATAAGTGAAGCTTTTTCAAGTTATTTTCATTCTAATTTCTTGGCCCCATCCTCTTTAGGACTTCGCCAGTGGATTTAGATCTCGATATTACCACCTCACATTTGTCGAATATAGTAGTGGAGGAATCCCATGTTTGTAGTCTACTTAAAACCCTGACCCTTCTAAGTCTTCCGGACCTGATCACCTTCCCGCCATTTTCCTTATTAAGTGTGCCGATACGCTGGCATTGCCACTTACGATTCTTTTTAAAAATCTCCGACAACATTGTTCCGGACATATGGAAAAAGGCGTATATAACACCTGTTTTTAAAAAGGGCAATAAGGCTGAAATTGTGAACTATCG
>PQWD01003959.1:0-104686 GCA_019425675.1 Leucinodes orbonalis | reverse complement strand
CGTGTGCCACGTATTAAACGATACACTAACTCCCGTAAACATCCAGTGATATGGCAAATAATAATGAAGTCCATGCGACACTGCCGACGCCGATCTTATAAATCAAGCTGTCACCCCAAGATAAAGGGGCACCTTTTCTCTATCATTACAAGTTGTTACAAGGGATAGGTCAATTAGATATAGCATGTATATAACACCCCACGTAGTGTAATGGTTGAGATCCGCTCTGAATTCAGAGATCCGGGTTCGATACCCGTGCACGTGTATACATATATTTGTGTGTGAACATGAGATGTTCGTATTGATTTGCTCTGAGTGTTTATTAGATAAGTACTTTAAAATAAAGTGTACAAATATTTAATTTAATTATTACATTCTACATCATGCTGTAATACTTATGCATTTGTTTTATGTAAATTGGTAAACCAACTTAGTGAATATATGTAAATTACAAATTAAATTTTATTACTGAATACTATTCGATGATTTAGATTATAAAGTAATATAATAATAAATCATTTATTCAGTGCCAAACACATACAGTAAGGACACTGAAAGGTGCCCACTCAGCTTTCTGTCGAGGTACTTAGTAAGCACCGCGACACTGATCTTCCGTGTGCACCGGGTGCAAAGAGAGTATAGATTTATATAAACATTAATATTTTTCATTGAATAATAATCATTATAGGTAAATTGCTTGAATTGGGACTAGATAGCACTGTAGTGAATTTTGAATAAAATATTTGTAATTATTGAGTCGAGGTAAACAGCACAGGCAGCGAAATTACCTCCCCAATGGTAATTTCGCTGCCTGTGCTTTTACCTCGGCTATTCTTAAATCAAAACTTAAGAAATGACGAAGATGATAATACATATTCATATATATAGCGCTATACCGTCGAGTTAAGTGTCAACACTAATTTCGGTGCGGTATACGACCTTGCTCTTACAATAGACTGTTTAGTATCACACACGATATAATCCAAGGCCGGTTTATTTTACTCCATAGTGGGTATATGTCACAGTTTTTTGAATGGGTAAGTATAAATAAGTATTTTGCATACATAAAAATTTTATCATTCCTACTGGGAAGCTAAAAATGTGTACAAGAATTTGAAATAATTTTGCAATCTTATAATTTTTTGAGCAGACGAGTTCTGGAGTGGAGACCGCGACTCGGCAAGCGTAGCGTAAGACGCCTCCGGCCGACGGACCGACGACTTGCGAAAGGTCGATGGTGGACGCTGAATGAGAAAAGCGGAGGACCGGGATATCTGGCGCAAAATGGGGGAGACCTATGTCCAACAGAGGACTGCGATAGGTTGAAAAGATATACGAGTGGCTTAAAGTACTTTGCGTAATATACTTACCCATTTAAACACATTAATATTTTCGAATAAGATTATAGGTGAGGTGTATTGGTTAAGGTGTTGGCTTTAAAACCAAGTATTCCGTGGTTATCCAGGTGCAATGCACTATTACTACCTTTTCACATTAAGAAATGCCTGCAAACTCATGGCCTTATTTATATAAGTCCTTATCCAAATAACAGGCTCGTATTCAAATGTATTTCAATGGCTGGTGATAACTTTTTGAATTATTGAAATCGGGAATTCCATTCAAAAGATATGACGAAATGAAATGTGGCATTTAGAATAAAAAATCACACCAACAGAATCGAGCAACACGTCCGAGAGGGGTGTAGTATTGTAGGTATATAAAATAGTAAAGCCTCGGTCCGTACTTTTTAAATTTGGAATTATATATTTCAATCCATTGTACACAGAAAAATACTCTATATGCATAGGTATTAAGTATTCGCGCTTTTCAAATCCAGTAAAAGGTAATATGGCCACTATATCGATTTAATCAAAACGATTTGTTAGTTTTCCCCACTTACTCATGTCGCTACAACATATCCACAATTTTTACTATACACAGAGTTTTTAGTTTAATATAGCCCACTTCTGAATCATTTCATTAAATCAATCGTCATCAATGTTACTATAACGCAAAAAGAATATTCAATTATTTTTAGAAGGTCGAAGAAGTATCACGTCATTACGACTGCACCAGATTTTTCTAAATTTAACATTCTCCCAACACTATTTTCAGCACGCATGTCATACTAAACATCTGCATTTTTGCGATTTATCACTAGGTACAAATCCTATTTGCGATTCGCGTGGCACTAAGAAACTAAATTAAAGATTATCCATCTTTCCTGGATTACTGCCACTTGAAACGGAACATTTGTCTAATTTTTAATTAAATGTGTGCATGTTGTAATTCATGTTATATACGACTTTAAATAATCAAAGTATATTCATTCATTCTTTCACTTTACAGCGTGTTACTTAAGCTTATCCTCAATCGTAATTATATCCTATTTTAATGAAATATTTATACTAAATTACCAATACATATGTACAATTTAAAAAGGTTTTGTATTTGGTTCAAAATATGATGATAAGTGTCAAGTAAGTCGAAACAAAACTACCATATTTTAGGTATCGTAGCATGCACTGCCAAACCCATTAGAGTAATACAGATGTTATTAACTTATATTTATCTGAATATCTCAAAATAATAATCTTGTGTTATAAAAACATAACAGCCACGACAAGATAAGTAAGCGGAACCCACTCACCGAGTCTACCTATAGCCTACCCCTCGGGACATCCAGTCAGGGTTCGTAATAACCACAAGTTAATGGATAGTTAAACCGGTAGCGTTTTGGATCAGCCTCAGTTCCGATGAGCTGACCCAGTTCACCAAAGCCAGCTTCACGGACGATATTTTACAGTAATGTCGGCCAAAACTAATCTCAGGATTTATACCACGTTCTCACGTACGGGCGAAAATTAAATGATGGCCGTTTGTCTAAACTACATTAGTTTAACTTGTTCTAGCTAGACGGCGAGAAATGTTTAAAAGTTACAAACACCTTTTATATTTTTACTACGTTTATTTTCGGGCATAAACAAAATAAAATCCATTGTTTATCGGGACTTTTTGAACTTTTAGTTGTGCAATTATAATTTTACAAAGAATAATTTCAAGTTCTTAGGTAAGTACGTGAAATTTTTATAATTTACGTCTGAGTGTGTAGTTTGTGCATGGACTAAAGCGTGTATTTGCTCTAATCGCTTGTGCTTTTTTCCTATTTAACACACAAAAAAATATTTTGTGAGGGATCAGCTAAACTAGTATTAGGTATAGGAGACCCAGGACATATTTGATAATAATAATTCATTTATTCACTTAAATTTGCAACAGTGGTATACAACTTACAAGTCACACATAATAAGTAGCAGTTGTTATTGCTAGTTCCAAATTTACCTTTTCAAGGTGTTAGTGATATTATAAAATAGGTACATAGTTTAACTTCATCTCACAATTCTGTACGTTTTTTAATTATAAATACATTAACAATTGAATTCATAAATCATAATAACCAAATGAATTTATAAATAATAATTACAATTTCATATAAAATTAAGATCAAATAAAATAATAAATGATATGAATGTATATGTACTTGTATCTACTTTCTTACGTTCTAGTGATCCAGTTCCCATTGTAGTTTCAATAAATATCCACTGACATCCACACAGCGCCATCTAGCCCTTACTATTTATTACCTTTTAATATGGGTCCTAAATAACGGGTAAACATACTCATATACTTTTTTTGTAAATATATTATACTTTATATACATAGAAAACCGAGATCTAAACAAACAGACATGTGCATGCACACAAATGCTTGTACTGCCCGGGATTGGACTCGGAACCCGGTGAAATAGCCGATGTCTCAACCATTACACCAAATGAGTCGACAAATAACCCATAATTTTTTTTCTTTTAATTATTTTCAGCTTGCATACTACAAGCTGAAAATAATTAAAAGAAAAAAAATTATGGGTTATTTGTCGACTCATTTGGTGTAATGGTTCAATTTGAATTTGAATGTTTCAATTTGAAGTACAAATGTACTTTTACATGAATAGTATAAAATAAATGTATTGTTTTGGTAATAAATGTACTTTTTTTTGGGCCAAATTGGTTTTGGGTTTAGCTCCAAAGTACCCCACTCATCCTTATTACTCATGGATCATCATGAGTATACGCTAATTTTATTCACATCATTGAAGAAATATATTCACGCAATATTTTTAGATACAATGACTACTGTTGTTTTGTACTTTAAACTCTCATTAACAATTCAAATGACAGAGTACCAACCGAATTATATTAAAGTGTTCTGTTACTGTTATCATAATTTGGTGTGTCACACAAATGATTTGCGAGTACGCTTAATCCAGTAAACTTAATTTACTATTAAAATATTTTTTTCTTTTCCTAAATCGTAAATCCGTTATTAAGGCTTATATGTAAAAGCCCGCTTGCATCTTTCTCCAAAAATCATGAATCTTAAAAGCATAATTTTATAAAAATTGTTGCATGACATTTAAAAAAAAACTTTTAGTGATCATCAAAAGAGTAAGTGTAAGAGACTTTATTATCGACACAAAAGAAATATTTGTATTATTGTGGGTACTTTAAGAAGATACGATACTTATAATATAACAATCGTTAGGTATGTGATGAATCCTAGTAAAAATATAACGTTTTATTGTCAAAAATATAAACGTTCACATTTTTTTATTTTACTTACACCTTTTATATAAACAAATAGTTTTAAGTGTCAGGAAATATGTTGAAAAGTTCCTTGTAATATATTATTGCCTAATTTCTTTCACTTCCTTGGGTTTTCATCGGATGTTATCGGCCAAGCTACGAGTACTTGGGAGACGACTTAACTACTTAAGTACTACTAACTTTCGAAGACGAACAGTTCTAGAAGAGTAAGGTGATAAGTCGCGATTTTGATACCGCTTGACCATGGAAGTGATCAGGGAGTTAAAAATGAAAACATGAAATAAGCAAATAGGTTAAGTAACATCAGTAAAAAATTTAAATACAAAGGTTACTATGTGACAAAACAATTGTAAGTTTAATATTCATTACGACAAAAAAAAATACAACAACATTTCCGTAGAGTAGTATGCAAATTCACGATTATACAGGATACATTTTGAACAACCTCAAACAGTTCTACATGATGTCTATCTACATCATCAGTCAAACTTAGTTACTAAATATTACATCACCATGCGGTCGCCCTAGGAAACGTTATCATTCATCCGTCAGAATTTTTCCCATTGTGAAGGGCGTCCGGTGGCCATCCAGCTAGGGTTTTGAAAATACCCAAACTAAACCCAAATACTTTTGCTGTCAGTGGAAATCCCTTAAAATTTAGTTTAAAAATCTTCCACAATACGGGTTCGGTTAAATAATTGAAAATATTTTTTTTGTTGCGGTTACAAACCCACGTACTTAAAAAGCTATATAACTGAACAAAAATTAAAAGAAATATTTAACAACGATGTTTTAATTTTCCTTGAAAAAATACTTTTTCAGAGGCGTCCGATTAAAAAAGTAATACATCGTCAAATGCGTGGCATTTTTGTCGTGTTTTTTCGTCGTTGGCAGTCAGGTGATGGCAGCCCCTAGCCTCAGGTAACAAGTACGCTAATATTACACACGTAAGAAAACAAACGGATCTTTATGTCACAGTCCTAAGAAGAGGCGTCACTTTACTAATTACGCATAATCTTGATAACAACTCTTTCTATGATAGAAACACATAGAAACGTAAATAAGGATATGAAATAAGAACCATAGTTGAAGTCGGAAATATAAATCTTGATATGTTTGTTTGACGACCATTCAAAGCAACGTGTATCATAGAATAAAACGGGACTTATTTTGTTTCCATTTTGAGTTTATATTAAATGTGATTTATTTTTATAGAAAACATTTCATTATGAGATAATTATAAGATCTATATCACATACAGCATCCAAAAAAACATTTGGCTTAAACAGGTTTTTATCTGTTATGAAAACGATATTTTGCGAAAAAGGACAACTCAAAGTACAATTACGGAACTCTTACAAAGTATTAAATGTTTCAATGCCAATCTATAACAACCCACTGCAGGGCACAGGCCTTTCGCTCACCAGAGCTGGAAATAAGTTATGGTAGGTACGTTTTACATTGTGTTCTGCTGTAACTCGAAACCAGTACCTGTATACTATTCAATGAAATTTCCTAAGTTGGGATTCCCTCAAGAGATTACCATTTTAAATTTGCTAACGATGCGAATTTAATACTATAAATCTAATAAACTTGATCACTGTACATATGACTTAAACTCAAATTATTGGTACCTAGCTTTAGTAACCAATATTTATTAAAACAAGATATTAGAATATTTAGGTAGGGAGGAGGGAACTTAGGTAGGAAGGGTAAAATAAAATCAAAACTTAATAAACAGAGATAAATCATTGTATTATCATTTACATTATTATCTTAAAATATAACATTACTGATGTTTCGTTCCCATACCAATGTAAATTTAATTATTACTCCAACATAAAGTTTGGATTATGAACCGTAAGTGTAAAGTTCCAAATTCCAGTCGCTAATGGAAACCCAAGCAAATGACCTTAGCTAGTAACATGACACGTACCGTCAGCAACGGAAGTATCTGCCAATTATTATATTGAAACAAGAGTTCGGTTATATCGGTTGCCATCTACGAGTATTCGTCATTATTTACGTGTATGTCGTAACATAACACCTTCGTTAAAGCCTTTAGGCGTCTTCAGAACTTTGACACCCGTCTTTTTGTTTATTTTACTTCATCATCATCAGCTCATTATACGTGCCACCGAGGGGCACGAGCCTACCCTAAGGGGTGTATAGGTCTTATTTGCAAGCCCAGTGCGGATTGGCCGACTTCACGAACAGCCTTTTTGTCGCTTCGCAGACGTTCGCAGGTTTCCTCACGATGTATCCTTTCGCTGTAAGAGTTTCTACATATAATATGTATATATTTTCAAAAAATGTATATAAGTATTTTATCAGTTCTTTGTACCCGTAAAACAAACTTCACGCTTAACTTGGAGCTAAATGGCGTTTTGTGAATGTTACATTAAATTACTATAGATTTCTATTTACGGTTAATGATGAGGCATGTAAAAATACTGGATACTGGCGTAGTACATCTTAACGGGTAGGCTCGTGACCCTTAGTGGTGGGCTGATGGTAGTTTGGACGAATCAATCTTACTTGTTAACCACATAACGCTTAATAGCTGATGTCATGATAATTAATTTAGAGAACCACACCAATCCAGAACATTGCCAGTTTGATACAGTTAAACAAACTTTTTTTCATGTTACAAGTGTGCAGGACGTTCATGACGCTCACCAAGTAAGTGATACACCTGACCATGACAAAGCGGCTTTGATGGAGACCACCAACTGATGGGCAGTTATTATTCTCCATCAACGCCGCACCGCGCCGCTACTCGAGTCAAGAGGTTAGGTCTCTTATACCCGGTCATTTCACTAGCTATAGTGCCCTGATCCCGAAACACAGAAGTGCAAAACACTTATCTTTAACGGGACGGCATCTGACACTGCAGTGGTACCTACCTAGACGACTCAGTACCGAGTCCACCACCTAGTAAAGCTGTCTCAAAGTGACAACTTTCTGTATTCAAATAAGTCTTTACAAGACACTTATGGCGATATCAGTAACGTAACCGGCCCACGTCTATTTAAAGTATCAATACTTTAATCCTGCATCTCCCACAGTAATGTAATTATTGAAACGAATCGCCAACAGAGCGCCATGACCCAAATAAACAAACCAACCCACATTTTTGACAACTTGACATCACTGAGGATACAGTGATTTACAGCTGACATTTACACCCACTGTTTATCGAGGCCTTCAATAAATATACAAACGTAGAAAAGCCAAAATTTACAATTCATTTTTTAAACCTTTTTGTTTTTTAGATACGAATATAGCATAATGATCAGTAAGGGTCGTTATTCAAATGATCCTGTTTAGTCTTTGTATACTTTACCAGAGATTTACAGGTTTTTGGTTTACGTTACGACCCGATAAATATCAATAAAATGTAATGAAACTTGCAAGACTAATTATGTAAACATTTACATGGAAATCAATTATAACTTTGGCGATCTCTTAATTATAAATCGAATGGGTATAAACAAAAATTGTCTAAATAAGCGAAAGTTAAATGAGCTTGTTATAGAATTACAGATATTTGAAAGTCATATTTGATTGAATTCCGTAATTTTAACTTTCATGTAGATTTCTGACAATTGCGGCTACATCTCTTGTTTACCTTAACGAAACCATTATAAAAGAATGTATGTTATTATTGACATATTATGTTGTTATACACATCAAGCCCCTTCTTATGATAATCTCACTTCAATTAGTCGCTTCAATGAAAGCTGATTCATTAAATAATAAATTTGAAACTGTTCTACAGTACCATATTAAACAAATTTCAAAGTAGAATAATAGTAAGGTACAAACTATTACTAGTTTTATTTCATTCTCAGCTCGAAGCATGAGCTCAAAACTGGAAAAGAACATAAACTTGATATTTTAAGCATGCTTATTAGATTTATAGTGGCACTCCAGAGTCCAATTCCGCTTAGAGATTACAGTCGGACAAGGGCGACGTTTAAGTGAATCATTGCCTACAAAAGGACAGCTCATTTTACGCGTCAATGGACGACGGTATTAGTTTTACGTGATGCATTAACTTTTTTAATTTCCAAATACCCGTTTAATCGGCTGCCAGTGTTCCATGTTGAAGCTTGAGCCACAATTGGAACGACATTTGATTTGGTTTTAACGGTACGTACAAAGCGAATTTCGACTCCTATTCTTTTTCTGCGGTTCAAATTACGTATTTAACGGGTCACTTTTTTAATCGAGTCTATGTTAAAAATGTTGAATAAATTTATTAATTATTTAACATCTTAGAAAGCATATATACGGTCGAATTGAGTTTCGATTCTTTTTCGACTTCAAAAATCGAGCATTTTGAAGTCGGTTCAAAATATATTATATGAATAATAACTTTAAATGCACTTTTTTGGAAAAGACATATGTGTTTGATAGACATAGATAGACATAAATGATTTGAGAAGTAGTAGGTACTTACGATTTTATTGCTGGCTATAATATAGGTACGTGATTCAATATAATCAAATAGATTAAGAAAATTTAAAATCATCATCATCATCATCAGCTCATGAAACGTCCCCACCGAGGGGCACGAGCCTACCCGTATAGGTCGATTAGGCCTTAGTCGTCCACGCCGGCCCAGTGCGGATTGGACGACTTCAAACTCAACCTTCGACTCTCTTCGCAGGCGTGCATGAAGGTTTCCTCACGATGTTTTCCTTCACCGTAAGAGCGTCGGATAACGTACAAATATTTTCGAAAATTCGAAAATACATTGGTACGTGTCGAGATTTGAACCCCAGCCCTCCCGGTAGGAAGGCGACAGTCCACACCACTGAGCCACCGACGCTCATTCAATGTTTTGGTTTTAATTATGATAGTAAGGCGAATCTGTTAATGAAATATATTTAATCAAAATATTTCGCAAGTTTATGCACGTTCAACTATGATTTATAATTTCGTTGTACAATCTATATTAGACAGATTATATATCGAATGTAAATATGAAGTATTCATAAGTATTAAAATAACATAGCGTAAAACGCTTTGAAATCTACAACCTAGATTTGAACCATACAGTCTTGTGAATTCGTGCCAATGAGTTATTCCAGCTACGTCCCTGGCATAGTATATCGTTACCAATTCTGATGCAGTACTAGATAGCACAACTGAATTTAGTTTGCAATTCTCAACAAACCACACACAGTTTCCATAACGACATATTTTATTAGTAAAGTGAATTTATTCATTAAAAGCAATCCCGTTTCATGGCTCCTCATACGCTACTTCATTACAGGAACAGCGGTACACATTATATTAAAATCCCCTGAGGAATTTACGATTTCATTTGGAAGGAGTTTCATGGTTTACTTTAGTCGATACTTACAGCTCTGGTTTTACGATCTCAGTGAAGTAATGCTTGCGATTTATAATTATATATTTCAAGAAATTGCAGTCCCCTTTGTTAAGATTAATCTGTTAATTAAATCTTTTAAATAAGGCATGCTATTAGCATTTTAAGTCTAAAAATTGGTAATTATGATGGATATTTTCCAGAAATGATAGATCCGGGGCCTCGCAGTAAAAAGGCGTATAACAACGCGTACGTTATGTTTCACTGAGCGAGTTAGGCGCTAAATTCCCATTTCTCCCATTTATTCATGGTTAGATTTCCTTTTCCCTCTTCCTTTTTTTTCATTTATACAACAAAGCGATGCATGACACCATTCCACCCGTGCGAAGCAGGGGCGGGACGCTGGAAAGATATAAATAAATAGGATACCTAAAAAAGGTGTAAAAATTCAATTTCAGAGTTAAAAGTATTGGATTTGCGGGTGTTACGAAGTAGAGTACTGGAGTTATGTTTTGAGTCAGTAAATTATTTTATATACTAATATATGCTGGAATAAAAAGTAAAAAAAATCAAAAGATTGGTCACTATAAGATTACAAAGAAAATTACGAGTACCAAGGTATCGCGTTATTTTAGTACTCTATGTATGAATTGTTTAAAAACAATGTAACTTCAAGCTATGGTCATGGAACTATTGAAACGAAATGCTGATTTCTTTATAGAAAGAACTTTTGGTACGCACCTATTTGCATTATTTCCCAGTGATGGGTTACATAACGGGCCATTGAATATTATATTATCCGTATGTTTGGAAAAGCCTGTGCTGTGTAGCGGAACTAATCTATTTACTACTAAAATAATTAAGTATGTGCACTAATAGTGGGAAATGAATGTTACTTAATTAAACTAATAATTTATTTCCGATTCTCCGGCAGAACCTTCGTGTATACGATCATATCCAAGTATTTGTATTGGTCTGGGTGTTTCTCTGCATTATAATAATGTATTAACAAAAAAGAGTACATTGAATTACTATGTTTAACAATTGTTTAGCGCCTATTATACTGTACAAACTCTTTCATAAATTAGCTAGCGCCTTAGAGTATATATAACTAGGTATGATACTCTAAGGCTAGCGCTATGTCAATGCCAGGGGATATTTTGTATATAAAATTTTATATTAATCTTCCAGTAGAATCCCAGATGAATACTAAAATTTAAATTAACATTTCAAAATTATCAAAATAAAACAATGTTATCTAAAGTTATAATTTTTGCATATTCATCATCATCATCATCGTCGGTGACACATTGGGTTGGACTGTTGCCTTCCGATCTGGAGGGTGTAAGTTCAAATCCCGTCACGTACTAATGTATTTTAGAATTTTCGGAATTATAAATACATTTAGCCGACGCTCTTACGTTGAAGAAAAACAGCGTGCGGAAACCTGCGCACGCGGAGAGATTTAAAGGATGTGCGTGAAGGACTAAGGCTTATACACCCTTTACGGGTAGGCTCATGCCCCTCGGCTGATGGTCATCTGGTCACACTGCTGGGGACAGAACTAAATAATTATTTATTCAGATAACTTAAAAGCCAGAAAACAAAGTTCTAGTAACAATTTTCCTTATAAAATATTTTAGTAACACGCAGTATATTTTTTTGCAGTGTAGCATTTTGTTATTTTCCATTGTGCTGTGTGAGTTTTATTAATTCCATGGGATACTGCGCAGCAGTGACTAACATAATTATAAAGTTAACGCTAAAAATAAATACATAATACATGCACAAAATTTTTTTCTAAATCCAAACGATTAAAAATAGGAAAGTTATTGAAGTGTCAATTCCTATAAAATAAATACTCTTTCAATTGAAAAACAAAAAATATAGTTCTGGGAGGTTTCACTGAATAAAATGGCGTTGTGGCAAACGCGTTTGGACGATGATAATGCAAGTTAAGTTACTATCGCAATGGTAAGCCATCAGATGGATGTCCAAAAAAATATCATCTTTTAAGTACTGTAGATGGCACGTCTTCTAAGTGCCTTAAATAGCACATCAAACCGTAGGTTGCGGATAATATCTTAGGACAGTCAATAGCACCCACCAACCTGTATTTGACTCGCGTGATAGGTTAGAAAGAAAGAAAAATATTTATTTGGTTCAATTTAAATTATAACATGTTAGTCCTTAAAATAATATTTAAAAATAAAGCTACCAAAATGGTGCCCACTCAGCTTATGCCATGATAGTTTTGTCAAGGCGCTGGTTTGCAGTGGAACCAAAAGGTTAAGTACTTTCCAATTATACCCTGCATTAGGACGATGTATGCTGATTAATTGATTACTTCGTCATGTTCACAATAACTAATTTATACGGGACTGTAAAACGGAATAAATAAATTAATCATTGATAAGAGTCTATAGTTTAATGATATTGGCTTTATAGTATCACAGTTAAAAACAACATTGGTTACGAAAGTAATAATTTCGCAATCAAATTCTCATAATTACATGTTGTGGCTCCGTGACAAAACAGCCGACCAGCAATTAATACTGACGGCCCTTCGGTGTTTCGTAACCACTCAACTGAATAAGGGTCAAGTTGAATACACAAAGCATTTTGGACTTTGATAACAACAATTTAGTGTAGACCATGACCTTCGGCACTTTGGAACTTATTGCTTTGACATTCAATGAAGATTTTAATGACCAATTTCTGCCGACGTATTATAAAGTTGTGCATTTCAGATTGGAGTATTGGCTCCTGACTAGAACAACACAAGGACAACAAGCGACTGTTTACATCGGGACCTGTCAACTTGTGCGATCAAAATAAATACCTTAATACGAATAAATTTAATGAAAAAGGAACATTTTCTTGTTCTTTAGACTTTTGGTTGTTTGTAATTAGTTGAATTTTGTGTGAGTAAGCTCATAGTTTTTCGATATATATTTAATACATTAAAGTGATACAACTTGGCTGGTACTTAACTACGGCCACGATCACGTGATAGCATAGTTTTGTACTTCTATAACTAATATTAAAAATATCATAACTTCAGACCAACTCTCCTTATCTGGTGGGCGAGTTTTCAATAACGGTTCAAGAAGTTTTGGATACTTGATGCTGCAGCGCTGGTTCAATGCATATATTCTTTTTTATGTTACAGAGTGTACAGGTCAGGACGCTCACCTGCTGGTAATTCATACGCCCAATCATGACAGAGTGGTATTGAATAAGACCAACTGATATACAGTTATTATCCTCCATCAAAGCCGCACTGCATCACGGAGATGTTAGAACCATCTAGTAAATTATACTATATAATTACCATTTTAAACTATTTAAGTTGTAGGTACCAGAATACCAAATTTACAATCGGAAAATGATGTAATGGTATCGAAACGTAATGTCAAGTAAATGGAGGCCCGGGTTATGAGTATATCTAGTAACTAGTTGCTAGGCTAACACTTCTTTTTCCGCTACGTGAAAGACACTCAAGAACCTCCGTCCAATTTGGTTCGACGCACTATGTTCCCACTGCCACTCAACTTGCAGCATCCAAACCAATGATATTCTGTATATATAAAGGTAGATACGCCACCCGTGCCTTATAAACGAACCGCCAAAGAGAGTACAGTTTGTACTCTTTTGTTTAGGTAAATGTGTTCAAAATTCGAAATATGTGTATGTGTGCTGTCACTGCATTCGGAACACTATTTTCGAGTGTTTTGTGAGCATATCACTAATCCATACTTTTTTACATCATTGATTCAAACACACAATTTGACGACCCATTTGGTGTTGTGGTTGAGACGTCCACTGCAACGCCAAGGGTTCCGGGTTCGATCCCGGGCAGTACAAACATTTGTGTGCATGAACATGTCTGTTTGTAATGGTCTGGGTGTTTTCTATGTATAATATGTATGTATTTTAAAAAATGTATATAAGCATGTTTATCCGTTGTTTAGTGGGTACTAACGGTGTTATGGGTATAACACCGGCTTCACGCTTAACTTGGGGCTAGACGGCGCTATGTGAATGTCAGTGTATATTTTTTTATTTACTGCAAATAAATATATTGAAATACGAATTTGTTAAAACTAAATTAGAATTAACACAGTTAAATTTATACAGTAATACAAATACCATTTGGCAGATTTAGCTTTCCGGCCCAGTGAAGTTTTACAGTACTCGTAAAATTAACTGGGGATTTCAGCGATCGATTAAAATCCAATTGTTTTACTTGACACTCGTATTTGTGTTATGAATTTATTTTATAACGCTAAGCTCGAAGTTGTGAACTGCGGGCCGAGCAGTACAAAATTACTTTAATTTTCCAAAGTAAAAAAGTATTTTTTAAAAACAAATAGTAAGCTTTGTTCTTCCTTATCACTTCAGCTACCTGCCAAAAAAAACCGTTTAAATCGATCCAGCCGTTTCAAATATTACCCGAAACAAACAGACATGCAGACAGGCATTTTTTTTAAAAATGTGTATTTGTTATATTTAGTAAAAAACTGTTATTTCAATATTACAAACAGACACTCCAATTTTATTTATATATAATAGTCGTTATATGTGTTTCACTAATAGAAATGAATTAAGATGATCTATGACGCGTCTATGCTTAGTGAACAAACTCACAATAAACAGTATAAAATTAAGTTAGGTAATTTGCACAACACCAGATTACCTTCGCAATGTCCTATCTAAAATTCGATCTTAGCCTAAACTGCTACGCCAGTGTAGGTACTAATATTAATTAAACCCGCACATAGGAATTCCACCACTTGAAATAGCGTATCGCAAATTCATATTCGCTCACGTATTTCAAATCCTACTCGTACTTCCCTCACACATACAATCGTGACCTATATTATGTTATAATTAACCTCGGGTTTGTGTAAATAACTGCTTAGAGACGTACTCGTATACCTGGGAGACGGCCCAGGTATACGAGTATGCTGATAAAATAAAATCAATTAGACGATAAGTTGTTACGTAGTTCCTTTCCCCATCTAGTTATAGAAAATATCAAGACATTAAAGCTGAACTTTTAAATATGCATCTCTTAGGCCCATGTTCGAGAACGAGACTCAACGTTGATCTTTACTTAAATTGAAAAGAAAGAAGGAATTTTTATTAGGTATACAATATTACCATAAACACAAAAACTTAACTCTAAAGACACAGACAGGTTTACCACTCAGCATCAGCCATGGTGATGAAGACACCATGGCGCTGGTCTTCCGGCTATCTTCATCAATTGAATTAGAAAGAGATGGCGCTAGTTATCGCATAGAGCGCTATTTCTTTCTAACTCTTTTCAAGTAAAGACCATCGCAATGTCATTTTAGAATACGAGCATTAGTGAGGTATGAAAATTAAATGCTGGAGATTTTGCTTAGGAAACTAAAACTAAAAAGAGCCTGCAGAAGTTATGACTTCTGATGTCGTAACAAGCAACCTATGATGTAAATCAAGTGTAAGAACAGTCTGCGCGTGACCTCGATAACTGCAACGTTACCTTCACATCGGTAGGGACAGGTAACAAAACACATCTTTTTTTTTGACAACAAAACAGATAACAATCAACATTATAATTAGGGTACATTTTAAATTTAGTATTGAGCTAGATTGATATCCTACCTATGTTGACACAGCATTGATTTGATTTTGCACTAGGTTGAGCTTCATTTATACATAATTTACAAATAATTAAAAACAGTATTATTACAATTTATAATTCATTCAAAATAGTTGAGTTGCCCGTCTGAACACATTTATTCTGCCATCAAAAATATCTAGACCAAGGTGTTCCACTGATAATTCATTGTAGAACCGACACATTCTTGTTATGGGGTTGTAGAAGAAGGTATTATTTTTATATGTTTTAAGTTCAAATGTTTTATACGAATACGAAGGTTAATTTTGGTATCTTCTTCCAAAATTAACCTCATCATCTTTTGGGATCCAAGCCATCCTCATCTGCTCTAGGTACATCCTGTCGAATTATTCATCTATCGACGTATTAACACGCTTTGGACTCTGATATTGGTGAAATGGTTTTGGAGTTATCTACGAGTAGCAATTATGATGAAGGCATAAATGAAATTTGTATGACAAAAATAGAGTTATTCATATATTCGAAGGAATTGTTTTTAACGACATATGAACGAGTGACCTTGTATACAAAAATACCTGTAGCCTTAGCAACAGCTGTAACGATCCATTGCGTTTTTGTTGAATGAGCTGAGTGTGTGAAACCGGTTTGCTTTTTGCCGTAGTCCTTTAGTCGAGAAGTGATTCGACCAAGACGTATTAATTCTTTTTGTTTAACGGTGTTGTAATATTACGTCGTCTTTTAAACATTCTAAGACTTAATATTACAACTTTACTAGACTAGCGTTTTAGCACTTACGGAAAGGAGTTTTCCAGCGAGTTTAAGCTAGTTTATCTTAAGGTCATGTTTGATTACGAGGGAACTCCGATAACTAGCTATGAATGCGGCTATATCGTGAGTCGGCAAAGTATTGGTTTTAGGTTTTTACTGACTTGCGAGGTGAAAAACAAAGGTGTATAAATCACCTTGACTTATATTAGATTCCTTGTATAGAAGAGTAAATAAATTAATGAATGCTCATATAATTTGCAATAAATAGACAGGCACCAATTCAAAGGACAGGACTCGTCAAAAGTAAAAATGTTAGGTACTTCCCATAATTTTTAAAGTATATAAAAATATGTAAATGTAATCACAGGTTTCATCAGTGAAGTGACGAAGGCTTATCGCGGAAACAATACCGACATTTAAAATAACTTATTCAAATTCGAATAGTATTTTAAACAGTTTGTAAATTTTAAAGCCATTGTAATGCCAAAGTCAATAAAACTTAACTTATTATTCTTTTAACATTTAAGGATTTTGTGTCATTATTTAAATTTGTGTCATACCATATAATGATGAGTCGTCTGTGGTCCCAGCCAATACACATCCTTTACAGTAGTATTCGAACATATTTCCCCAGACGCGTTCCGATATCGGAAGCCAGACAGTAGATTACCAATGTTGTTGCTAAGCTTGCAGTACGACTGTGCGGGACTGACGGGTGATACAGGCAGTGAATTTAGAAGATTCAGCAAGATCACACACCTAACTAAACCTCAAAATCAAACCAAACTAAAAATTTTTTTTGGAAAATGAATAATGTGAGTTACAACCTATATTGATAACAAAGAGAAAAATTGTTGTTGACATAAGAAGAACTAAAATTCAAGACATGCGGAAAAATTCCGTGTTAAATATATAGGTATGTTTATTTACCTACGAAAACATTAATTTTTATTTTAATAAGAATATCGTAGGAATAATAAAATCACTAAATATTATCGATTCATTTAAGGTTAAAAGTCAATTTATTAATCCCCGACGTGTCTAAAAACATCGAATTAAAATACAAGTCACACTACTTTAATGACATTCAAACTAGAATTTTACAGTTTGTAGTATACAACGTAAACAAGTGGCATTAATTTTAATTTTATTTTTAGCAAAATATTATATGAAATTTTAAAAAATACCTACTCGTATGTTTTTATAACTTGTTGGAATCCGACTTATAATAAAGTTGAGAACTTACTTGTCCGGAGTCAAACTTAGGGTCAAAAACGTCTTCCCCTTATAAGTAATGCGAGAACACGATCTTACAACAAACAGGAATTATCCCTGACAATTTAAGGTTCAGGGTACACATGCTTAATTTGTCAAACAACTTTAAGTTCTACAATGAAAGGTTCAGTGTCTTGTAATATTAGTTAGCTAAAACTAGGTATCTGTAAACTACTTTATATGAGAAACTTAAACACGAAACATATATTTGGGTCCTTACGAGTATCTCATGATAATAAGGTAGGCATATCATTTATAGGAAGATGTTGAAAGCTGTTTAATAGGGTACCTCAAAATATTACAAATTTGCCATTGCAAAAAGTACTTAGTATAAAATTGATCAGCTACTTCAGTTAGTGTATGATATGTTCCATAAATTCTTATAAAAAAAAGGATTTTCTGTTTTTATGAAAGTTTCAATTCTCAAAAGGTCATAACTACTAAAAGCGCTTCATTTGACTATTCAACTTACACCCCATCACCACTTAGGTGTGGATGAAATTTTGAGTTCTGCATCCATGAACAAAATATTTAATTGAAACGTTATGTGTCCCGCAAACATTTGGCACAAACTAACTCTAGTAGGATACAATTCATTAACAGCCAGTTTTATCAAGGTCACTCACGAACAAGATGTAACAACAGTGACCAGTCACACGTCACACAGGATGATGATCGTTGAAAGATGCGAATTTTTGAATGGAGACACGAAATGTATAAAAATTGTATTGCATTTTATAATTACAGGTTGTTTTAAAGTGATTTTTCTCTATGGCGGAATAAAATAATCGCTGTTACCCATGGACATAAATCTTTCACATTTAGCGCCAGATATTCGGATCCTCCGTCCTTATCTTCTCGTCGAACCTCCGTATTAAAGTATATTATATCATCATCATCAGCTCATTAAACGTCCCCACCGAGGGGCACGAGCATACCCGTTTAGAGTGATTAGGCCTTAGTCATCAACACGGGCCCAGTGCGGATTGGACGACTTAACACACAACCTTAGAATCTCTTCGCAGGCGTGCATGAAGGTTTCCTCACGATGTTTTCCTTCACCGTAAGAGCGTCGGGTAACGTACATATAATTCCAAAATTCGAAAACACATTGGTACGTGGCGGGATTTCAATTTGGAGGTTAACAGTCCACACCATTGAGCCACCGACGCCTTGCAAGTATATTACATAGGACAATAAAGTATATATATATATATTTCTATAATAAAAATATTGTGATGTGGGTCTTCCCAGTAAGTTATGAAATACTTGTATAGAGATTGATTTGATTCTTAAATATATTTTTTTGGTACTCTTATATGATTAGAATACCTAAAAATACCAATATTAACTGTATTAGAAAATACATATAATATTTTTTCAGCGCTCTACCAAAGTCGTGTAAAGGTGACAATGATATCAACAATACACTTTTTGTAACACTATCATGACGTAATAAATAGCCCGGTAGTGAGACAGCTGCACGCCGACGCCTTTTTTTATCAGTCAAAAACCACAATGACAAAAAGCCAAGAACAAAGTAATCTCGTCCGTATCCACTAACAGACTAGTACAATGTACAACACATTTTCCAGGAAATTGATCTGCAGCTCGCGTTTTTCAAAGCTTTGCAGTCAACGCTATCAGAGAATTTCTGTGACCACTCTTCTCCGTATCTTTGTGGAGTTTCGTGCTCGAATTTCTTATTTACATTCACACGATGGATAGAGATCATTTACTCGTCTTCTAATTTTCACATCGCGCCCTTAAAATGTCGTTTAGTGATTGAGTTATTGCACATTTAGGTACTAGTTATCTGCCTTTAGATTCGATTTTTGTACTGAAGCATATGCATCAATTTTCGATAAGATTTTTTATTTGAATAAATTGTTACGTGCCTTAAATAATGCGTATGGATGAATGCAAAATCAATATCACATATCTTGTTAGTTCAACAGTTCGGCTTGACGATAAAAAAGAAATTAGATTTAAAATTATCTAATCTTTGCTCAATCGATTTATCTTTTATGATATGATATCACAAAAAGTAACTACTACATCCTGAATAAATTGTTTCTGTCTTCAACCTATCATAGTCTACTGCTGGACATAGTTCTCCCCAATTTTGCGCTACACATCCCGGTCCTTCGCTTTTCTCATCCAGCCTTCATCACCAAGTCGTTGATCCATCGGGATGGAGAGCGAATAAAATAGTGTCTATTTTCTCTCGCTCTTTTTTCTTAAAGAAATACAGTCTTTGTCTAATATGCATCACAACCGTCGCGTAGATTTAGTAGACCATATTTTGTTCACTATCTGATTCTTAGAGCAACATGCAGTTAGCTTATCACTTAGAGATAGATCCTGCAGCATATGGTGACAAAAAATTTGGTTGACAATAATGTATGACAATAGTAGTTAGCATATAAAAAATATTAACATTTTTACATTTGATGCCTCATTTATAACAATCAAATATGCATATCAAATATCCGTCCCCATACGGACTTTGATAAAGGCATATCAATCTTAATTTCTCGTGTAATGACAAATACATTACAATCGCCAATTGTTCCGGTGTTTTTGGGTTACGCATCACAAACGGCCTTATAAATATTTAAGACTATATCAGAATCAAGGTCGGAGGCAAAGACATTTAATACTTCAGATTGGTTTTTGGATTTTCAACTAATTTGCAGACATTCAACGTCTTTGACCTATAAACTATATGGAGCTAGCCAGCCAATCAGATCAGACAAAAGCTGCTACTGACCTTTGACTTACGCTTTAAGTCTCGATATTTACACATACGAGTATTGTTATTAACTTGCGCCTGAGTTTGAATTTAATGCAGAAATATATGACATTCGTACCTACACATTTTTTGTCAAAGATTTACAGATTTATAGTAAAAAGGTAGGTTATAGGTACCTTCTCGAATTTCTTTTCCAATATCAGCTCTGGCGTAATGGTTAAGAAGATAGCTACAACATGAGAGAATTCATTCCCCGTGCAATAGACACTTTTGTGAACATTGTCATTTTGAAAAATAATTTAATTATATTTCACTGTTGAAGTACCTACCCATAATGTAGTATAATAAGTTTCTTGCATATCTCATAGATATTTAATAAAATAAAAATTAACAAAATAAATGTAATTGTCAAAAATTCACATACTATCTTAGGTGGTTTTATAACATTGAAATGTATTTAAGTACCTGACTTTTTATTTTCTATAGGACCATACAATCAACTATATCCTGTATTGGTGGTTGTAACGCCGATGAGAACCAGCAGAGCTTGCGGTTTACGACGTGATAAAACGAGTACGTACAAACCTCGGATTTTCTTGAACGGAAAAGAAATTTTATCAAACCACTGAATTGTTGAGCAAATTAAAATACATGGTTTAAAAA
This sequence comes from Leucinodes orbonalis, assembly GCA_019425675.1. Lineage (NCBI taxonomy): Eukaryota > Metazoa > Arthropoda > Insecta > Lepidoptera > Crambidae > Leucinodes > Leucinodes orbonalis. Next base: position 83,588 of record PQWD01003959.1, on the reverse strand, counting down.
ATGCCTTCACTTTATTCAAAGATCACAAAATTCAAATTAGTTACTGCATTATTTTAAGAAAGGTAAAATTAAATTTGAACATAGAACTAGGAAAATTAAACATAACTTATCAAAATTATTAAATCAGTGTACCTTATAATGTTGGTAAGTTTCCTAGTTCTCTCTTCAAACCTATTTTATCACCATATAAGTAGTAGGAAATTCGTAAGCGTAATTATCATTAACACAAAAAATATGAATAAGTAGGTATAATATAATGGCCGTCATCATATATTTAGGAAAAACAAACGCACGTGGATTAATAATTATTAAGTATTTTTAAATATTAAATTATATTGTCAATTGTTTAATACCTATTAGAATAAATATTATTAAAGGTCCTACATCCACTCTGTTTTTTGTAGTTTATGTAGGTAGGTATTACCTACTTTGATTTTTTTGTTAGTGATGACCTTCGGAATTGACATGAAGCAGGACAACAAACGTTTGATATGAATAGAAATCCTCTCTACCTACCCCACTATTCAAAATAATCAAAACTATTTAACTTCCTAATAAAACCTCCCTTATGTCACACATAATTCCTCTAAGTCACATTATCTTTATGTTCACATATAATTCCTCCATTTTGTCACACACGATTCTTCCGAGCTTAAAACGAACAATTAACGACATTATATACCAATAATAAATAATGTAATTACCTACCTAAATACTTTTTATTAATTTCTAGTTTTTTGACTTATTTAATGAAAATGGTAACTACCATAAGTTATATTATTCATAGACTTACAAAAAAGTTTTATAAATAAGTAAATATACCAACCTACAAAAAAGAACTTTTATCTATATCCTGTAACCAATTAAAATTTCAAATTACATGAAAAAGCAATAGATTATAATATTCGTATATTTTGGTACGTATGATCAAGATAAAACAATTTTACTAGCCAATAAAGATCCGGTAACAATTAATAGTATTCCGTAAGTAATAGGTAAATAGGTTACGATGATAACTATAATTCCAATACTTCATTGATAACGCTGTTTTGATTAAAATCCAACTGGTACAGAGTATCGATAGATTATGTATGATAAATTCCAATACTTAATGCTAACACACATTCGGTATTTAACTTGCTAATATTTAACTTGAAGGTACTTACAGTAAAGACCGGTGAACTACAATCCACTTGATAAAAAAATCAAACTTCACAACTTTTAAAACTAAAACACATTTGGAAATCACAAAACGTTGTCACACTTAGTCATTTTCGCGAAAACCATAAACACATTTCGCTAGTTTATACACAACACGATAATTATCGGAAAGTTGTAGTACCGTGCGGCACGGAATCTAGTACAACCTCTCAGCGCGGCGTCTGATCGGACACTGATGCGAGAACGAAGTATAATCGGCCGAGCGAAGAGATTCATTCGTAGACAAGACCATTGTACTGTTGAAGTATGTTACGAGTAAAAACAAAACATTAATTAATATTTAATTAATTACATTAACTCATTTATCTTTGCAAGAGAACTGCAATAAAACATTTGTGACCGATGACAAATTTGAAGCATGAGGTTTATTAAGCCGCATAACATAGTTCAAGGAAGGAAGGATCTTATAAAATCTCTGTATTTAGTATTTATTTTAAAATATTGTAAGGGGCTACAATATTAACCCCGTCGTCAAGTAAAAGGAACACCACACAGATGCTTACAAAGGTGTAGATGTTACCGAATCCAGGTTATTGATAACTAGAACTGCTATAGACTATATCTATAGACCTCGGAGTCTATTCCTCCGAGCTATAGACTAATAAATGTCACATGGCTGATCACACCAAAAAGCAAAATTAACATGAAATCTTATTTCGCCAAGACGACCACACGTAAAGCTCGAAAAAGATATCAGTAGAGCTAATCTTCTGATTCTACACGACCTAACTCTACCGACCCAAATTTCAACATATTCTTCCTATCAGTAAATATGTATCCCACAAAAACATTACATGTAAAATGTTGCCTAGGTGACCACATTCGGTGTGCCCTGTGAAAAAGATCAGATCTCATATAGAGCCAAATGTCTGAATCTACACAGCCTGGATATTTTATTCCTTGCTTAATGTTTTAGTTATTATACCTGAGCATTAAAAAACATGACTCAAGAGAAAAGGTATTCCACTTCACTACCATGGAAGCGACAATGACTGTCATCTTCTATGGCTTCTGACTTACAATTTGAAAGTCTAATTCATTGTCTTGAAAGTTTTTTTTTAATATTTATTAACAAGATAACACAAAAAATCTTATACCACCAAATGATAGGGATCAATTCATGAAATTATGTTCACATCTTACAATGTTTATGATCAGTCGTCGAACTTTATCGGCGTCTGAGAAATGAAATTGCTTTTATATTAGTTTACAATTCCCTGTCCCAAAGCGTTGGCTGACTTAGCACTTCGTTTAACTTTAACGAAGCAAAACAAAAAAAAACAATTTGAATGTCATCATTTCAGCTGAGGCCATTATTCTTAATAAGATCTTTCAGAGTTGTGGCCTTTTAAGAATATAATCATTTCAAATAATAAACTGCCCTTAAAACGGTTCAAAAATTCTCGACTGCATTTTTACTCTTCGTTCTGTTTGTTATTAAGGGCATAGAGCAGCCACTAATGTAAAATATAATATTTTTCATTGAAGATCTTTTGATTCTTCAATCAGTATGGGGTTGTAGCAGTAACTTTCGTACGTTATATCGCGAGAAAATCGTTAGTTTTTTTATAATGCTAGTCGTATTTTAAATTCATTGAGTTTTATCTGCGTCCTGATAACCTTATCAGATAAAATTAGTGATAACATGCACGTTTACACTGCACACAAAATGCACTGTAGCGTGGAGTTAAAATAAAAAGTATAAATTCCTGTACTATATTAATATTTTGATGAGCCAATGTTATGTAATAGGAGAGATGTGAGCTGCACATCTTACGGGGCTAATCCACGTTTAAGAAATCATGTGTGTATGAACACTGGTCTTGGTGTATCCATAACGTATGCAAAAATAAATTATATAAGTATATTTTTCCCTATGGGAATTAATACCCTAAGTTCCTTGCTTAAATTGGGGTTAGTTGGCGCTGTGCGCATTCTAGATTTGAGTAACTCTTTACTAAATCGGAAGTATCTACTGCTAGACATTCTGCGCCAGATATCCCGGACCTCCGCCATTTTCATCCAGCCTCCACCAGTGCCCTTTCACAAGTCTTCGGTCCATCGAGCAGGACTGCTGCGACATACGTAACCAGTCCACTAACTACCACTTTTACTTACTTATTCAGATAGCTATGGTGTATAAAGTTATAATAATTTAGGTTTTATCCAATGATGTAAAAAAGTATGGATTCGTGATATGCTCACAAAACAATCGAAAAAAGTGTTCTGAATGCAGAGACAGCACACATACACATATTTCGAATTTCGAACACATTTACCTAAACAAAACAGTACAAACTGTACTCTCTTCGGCGGTCGTTTTTGAGGCACGGATCTACCTTTATATATACAGAATATCATAGGTTTTATCACTAAGAAAAACCTAATCAAGTGATACGTGTAGCTTCGAATTTATCATTTAGCTCATTCCGATCTCTCTGGTCGGCCTCAGCAGTTAATTGATATGGGATCGCCAACGCGCTGATTGACATACACGAATAAAAGAGTCGAGAGACTGTTCACACTGTTCAGGGCAGTTGAGGTAAAAACTCGTGCTATATTGCGCTATATTAATGCAATACTTTTACATTGAATTACCTTTTTAATAATAAATATTTCATACGCCAAGTGAAATGAAAGAGCTACATAACTTTGAATTCATTCAGCAAAGGCATAATTAGCATAAAATCGATTCGAAATTTAATAATGCTAATGTCGCGTTATAGAAGCTCATACTCATATCTTTGTACTGATTCGTATACAAGTGATTCAATAATTGAAGATTTTGATAGACCTAATGCATGCACCGTTTCCAATTTCACTGTCACTTACTACTTCTAATATTTAAGGTAAGCTGACAAATACTTTAATATAAAAAGTGAGTAAGTAGTAAAGTTACAGACGCAGTAAAAAAAATAGGTATAAATATATCTTATTACGCATATGTTTATGCCGTATATAGATATTAGTTACCTTAAAGATAAGTTGGTGACATAATAAAATGAATCACATGATCAGGAAAAAAATTGTAAAAGGATAAATACTCAAACAAATAGTAAATAGGTACCTTCATAATTATGAACTCAATTACGAGTACAAAATAAATGATTAAAAAAATATATATGTACAGGAAAAGTAATTTGTAGGTACTGCACTTATTGAACCGGCTTATAGAATAGCGTGCAAGTAAATAGTAGTATAAATAATAATATCTAAAGATTTCGCGATTTGTACACATTTAACACAAACAACTTTTTATACCTATTTAATCACATTTATTAAACCAACTAGCTTTTGCCATCGGCTTCGCTCGCTAATTCGGGTAATACGGTTCTCCTTTCATGGTTATAAATCAGACTATGATGTTATGCTTGTTGATGATATTATACGTCTTTCTATAGATTTTGATTAGCTTTCTACTTTAATAATTACGGATTAATAAATTATAAATATCTACTGACATTCACACAACGCCATCAAGCCCCAGTTAGCGTGATGCCTGTATTATGGGCACTAAACAACGGATAAATGTACTTAATTTTTTTGTTTGTTTAAACATTCATATCCACATTTATCTCACTCCACATTTAAAAATCATGTCTATTCGACTTTTCGTTTTGCCGTGAAAGACGGACAAACAGACACACTTTCACATGTATTATATTAGTACGGGTTTCTTTATAATCAGGCTAGGGTAATCTGCTGTATTTACGATAACTGCATGTGGTCAATTAGTTTAATCATTAATACAAAATAATAATTTTAAAATAATTAAAACGTGGAAACATGCTTTGGCACGCACTGTTCGGATCTAATAAAATACATTGATTATGTTAAGATTGTAAATTATGTATACAAAGTTGTAGTACGTGTAAACGCATATTCTCAAGTTAATTCCCAACAATATCATGAAATTAGATTACGTTCCCTGAGATTCGACTCAAACGCCTACACGTGGTTCATTAGAAATCCAACAAGATTCTCCGACTTGATATTCGTATTAGTTAAATCTACCAGTCAGCCGTCATAACGCTTTAATAGTATAACATGATTACCACGCGGCTGTCTCTTACATAATTAACACGAGCGTTTATGCTTAACCGCTGTATTGTTTGAGGAAGAGTATTGCTTCTTTTCAATTATGGCTGTGTTAAATGAATTATGTTTGTATTCATTCATATGAGCTACTAATTAACTAAATAGTAGACAGTAGTACCTACCAACTAGTAAACTAAGTATCAACTTTTTATTGAATAGAAGGCGAGCAGTCGGCTCACCTGATGTTAAGGGATAAAAATCATTGATTATATTAATTTACCCATCACTCATGTACTGCGATCCGAAACAGTGCGTTGTCGACTTATAGGAGAGGGTGAATAAAAAGTAGTAAAATGGTACTTTGGACCACTCGGTAACCTCACTCACTCAGCGGATCACGATGCATAGGCTTGGTTACAAGATGACATTTGTGGGTATTAGCGACCGTACATAATGATATTCTGTATATATAAAGGTAGACACCCATCAGTGCCTCAAAAAGAACTCCCGAAGAGAGTACAGTTTGTAGTTTTTGTTTAGTAAATGTGTTCGAAATTCGAAATATGTGTATGTGTGCTGTCGCCATTCGGAACACTTTTTTTCGATTGTTTTGTATGTGAGGACACCGAATCCATACCTACTTTTTACATCATTGACCGTACATCCACCTTGCTGACGGACGCTGACATTGTTTTTGGAAAATGATACTATCAGAAATTATTTGTTTCTCAAATACTAATCTTTCATGCAGGAGAGTCACCAGTATCACGACACTATTGATTGCCAACTTAATGGTAAGATCAGGTGAGCATTTGGTGCTGTTCACTTCGTGACATTAAATTTAGTATCAGATTTGTTATTTTTTTTATCACTTAATTATTAACGGATATACGGTTAGGTATGCACATTTTTACATAACCTCTTTGGTATGTTTTTCGTTAAGTATCTGTTTGTAGCATCCATCAAAGAAATACATAATTAAACATATCCGTACTGTACCTAATGTTAGCCTGTTCTCAGACCCTAGACTTTGTCATTTAATACCAAAAATTGTAAAATGTTATATACGAGCGATTTCCTTAACTGATACATAAATGACGTTTCGAAGGATACCACAAGGCATCAGGACCATGTTATATCATATTGCTCACAAATTAACACTTAATGGATCGTATCATACTTCGCGTAAATGATTTTATGCGTCACGAACAACTCACTGAGTTATTCGCTGATGCAATATGTTACCGTTTACCTTCCGTAAAATACTTACCAGCTTTATTTTGAATGTATTCATAATAAAGCCTGGTGCATTTTCAGGTTTGCATTATTTTAATAAATCACGGGGTAGAAAAATAACTAGAAAAGACGAATAACTATTTTGTTACCGTATACGAGTATGTTGTCTACGTTAAAAAATATTTTCGAATAAGTCCTTTTTTTCTTTCATACGTAAAGTAATAAAACTTGCTTTTATTAAATTACGGATAAACGCATGTCAATTTAAAAATAATGAACAAAATGTGAATAGTCTTTATGAAAATCCTTTTTATACAAAAAATCTGATAAAGTATTTGCTTTATAAAAACCTTGTAATAATAATACCAAATTTAATGGTAAGGCCATTACTGGCATTTATAAAAGTAAGAATGGGTTACATGAGCTAAATGACTTGAAAGTACAGAAAGGATTCTACAGACCCTGAACTTAATATATTTTTAAGAAACTACATATTCTTAAATATTAAGGAAAGTATGTCATATGGCCAATGCATATTTTTGCGCGATAAAATCAAAGGATCTAATAACAAAATGAAGGCAACTTGGAATGTTTTAAATAAAGAAGTTGATAGAAATAAGCCTCATAAAAATTATTTTACACTCAATGCATTCAAAAATTTTTTTACTAATACTCCAATCAAAATTAGTAAATCTATAAACTCTAGTTCTTCTACTGCTAAGAATCCTCCTACATCTAGTCAAATAAATCCTTACATAATTGTCAGGACTTTTAAGGAGTTAAATATGAACAATACTGAGGATCTGTATAATAACATCCATTAAATAGTAGGAAAATGTGATGTCGTAAATAATTTAAAATAATATTAAATATTATTTAATTATATCATGATCATCATCATTATTACAGCCTAAAATGTCCACTGCTGAACTAAGGCCTCCCCTAATGTTTTCCACGCGGACCGATCCCTAGCAGTTTACATCCATCTGCTACCCGCCACCGCAACCAGGTCATCCGTCCATCTGGTTGGGGGTCGGCCTACGCTTCGTTTTCCGTTACGTGGACGCCACTCGAAATTAATAACAATATCATATTATATATATAGTATTTAATATTATTTGATAAAGACGCTAATAGCATTAAAGAGTAGAAAACTTATTTAGGTTACACATAATCATACAGATAATTTCAGCTCATACGAATTTGTACCAAAAAAGGGTTGAAGCTTAATTCACACGCTATCCGCATATTATCTCCCACAAACTGTATCTTTATTTCATTACGGCACGGCTACATGACACCTAATGTATATTTTCCACTATTTGAATATGAACTTTGCGTGGACGAAATAAGGTACAATGGTAAATAACTGACACGTAAAACAGTGATAAACGTTCATAAAGACACACTATTCAGTCGGTACACGCCCATCGTAACTTAGTTCATTAAATGTACGAGGGTGCTAACTGGAATGTTTTTTTTCTCCTTGTTCAAATCTAGTTCATACTCGTTACTTCAAATAGCCATATGTTTCATTTGATATACAATAACGAGGTTATTAATAGAAACACACAAAAAAGTTAGCAACATCTTAACCAATCGTTGCCAGTGGTATGACACGCCGCCGGCGGGGGCCATCGTCGCGTGTCCCTGTAGGTTCGCACAGTCCCTATTCGCGAAACCGGCATGTGCCGTCAATAAAGGGAATTAAGAAAGCATTCCACCAAATTCCTGGGAACATCAAAGAAGATGTATTTAAATGAAATCCGGCGCTATCGACTATGTGTCAATGCCTAAGGCTTTTCAGCCGACACCTGAACAGAGGTCCGTTATTTATCAGCTCCTCGGCCAGCCACTGAATCGGCTGCAATGTTTCAAGCTAGCATTTAGTTAGACCTATCGATAACACACTAAGCTTAGTAGAAATACACTCGTTTGATCTGTTAGTAGGTACAATAATTTTCTTTGCATTTGAATGGACACCAAAGTATTTCAATGCCTTGAGATATCCAAGTACCAAATAAAATAAAATATGTAATGAGTAAAAAACAGTATAATTGGTGTCTATTCGTTTAATTAGATATTCCTAATTTATATTACATGCTAAATTTTAAGTCTATGGTTATTGTTAAAAAATGTCAAGGGGATCTTATTGAAAAATGGATAAACTTACACAATATCACGGAAAATATAATATATACAATATACACACGTATAGGGAATATACGTATACAATTGTGTCCATTCATTAATAAAAGTAATAAATATCCACTGACATTCACACAGCGCCATCTAGCCCCAAGTTAAGCGTGAAGCCTGTATTATGGGTACTAAACAACGGATAAACATATATATTATAAATGTAAATACATATATATTATACTTAGAAAACACCCAGACCATTACAAACAGACATGTTCATGCACAGACAGTACAAATGTTTTTACTGCCCTTAATCCCTTTTTGGGGATCGAACCCGGAACCCTTCGTGGTGCAGTCGACCTCTCAACCGCAACACCAAATGGGTCGTCTTTTTCATTATGGATAAATACGTATTTATTTAGCAATATTGCATAAAACTGATTTATATATTAATACGTAAAATAATTTCAAAAACTTGCAGTGCAATATGAATGTAATTGTTAAAAAATGAATCATACATTTTATGAATGACGAACGAAATATTATAGGTAAAATGACCTAACAGGAACTTCAAACGAAATCATAGAGTTATTTATAAAAAACCTATCTTCATCAGAAACATAGAGCATACGTTTTTTATATTATTTACTAGTTCTGGAAAAGTATTTTTTATAGTTTAAACCATAATTTTTATTATAAATACTGTTTGAAGTTGATAAATACAAACGGACCTCTATATATTTTCGGATTCCATGACCTAGTATGATATTTATGTGTTCAACATCGCCAATATTTGAGTAAACAAAGCTCGAGTGCTTTGAAAGGCTCATAGAGCTATAAGTTTGTATAAGCCTGATTTAGACGACGTTTCTCGGAAAGCATTAAGACCTACCAAAATGCCTTGTCAAGTCGTAATTAATTAGGACGCGTGCTAGGCATAATGTAACATAATTAATCACTAAGATCTTTCAAAGAAAATCAATCATTACTTACATTGACTGATTTACTTACTGCGTCTTTGGGTTCATATGTTATTTTTTTGATTAATTAATATGTCTGCCGTGGCAACAAACAATTATGTTAGTGAGCAATTTTATATACTTTTTTTATTTGAAAACGTTACCTTGTTTGTATGTCATGCAAGCATTTTAAGTATATATTTTTGAGACTAAGCCAACCTTACCTGTGATATATCTACTAGCGGACGAAGTCGATGACTCGCCAATTCATAGTGGCGTTGCGGATTATGGTCCGAAGCTATATCATTGGAAAGAGGCCTTATGCCAGACATTGTTTGGTTGTTGTAGTAAGAGCGTATTTCTAGAATTAAAATGTTAACTAAGAAAATGGTACTAACTTTACCATTTTTAGCACTTAAAAAAAAAAGTTTAATTTTCCAACGCAAATGTGTTCTTCATTTTTTTAATATGATGTCAACCAATACTTTGCTTTGTGTTCCTATCTTTTGTTTCTATATATGATGATCCTACTAAAGCCATTACATATAAAATTTTGCCAAGCCGGATCTGATAACTTTTTCACAGGGCAAACTAGATCTTATGTAGAGTCAAGTTTTTCAATCTACACGGCCCAATTCTACAGACGCTTAACTTCAAAAAATTATGTATATTAAAACTGGAGTCACTTTGCTTTCATTAAACAATAAGAAATTTTATTCATTTGTGGTATAGTACTTAGCAACCGAACCATTACAAAGAACAAGTTTTGAAAGGAGAGACCCTTGTTTCGACGGTTTCGTGTGGGTTACCCGACACTGGGGTTCACACTGTCAAATATGCTATCACATACAAATTTACATGCATGTTAGCTTTTAAGGTATACGTGATAGAATCCTAATTCGGTTGAGAAAAGTTTTCTCTATTCGTCTAACAAGTTCATTTGTTAGTGCGTAAGTTAAAGATTTATTTGCCGGGCGATCTAGGACGAATACTTAATTAATACTATTTAATAATACAACCAAATAACTCAACTAAATCTACAAGATTGTAGACAGTATCGATCGCTCAAGCTTTAGTAGATTGCTATTCAAGGCATATCATTGTTATTTTACATAAATGTTTTGAAATGAAATGAAATCATTTATTTGTTAGACATAGGTGGTCAAATAGATGAACAGATGTTTGGTCATAGTTTTAGCATGTATCACTATGTCTTGCCCTTAGTAGGCGTACAAATTTTACATGTCAAAGTCATAATATGTTTTAAGTATACATTATTTAAATAGAACACAAATTTAAAAAGTAAAATATTAGTAATGTCAGGAAATAAAAAAATATAAAAATCAAATAATAACAAATATTTAAGAAGTATGTCAAACATAAGACAATTGTCTTTGTTTACTTTAAGAATAGATTTAAAAAAAAAAACATTCTCTCTTCTCTTCAACCTGTTGCAGTCTCCCCAAAAAAAAAACATTAACGAGAAATAATACCTCCCGTAATAGAACTAAAGTTACTGACATAGCTCGCTAGATTAGCAAGTTCAAGAGTAAATGAACTGGTCACACATGTCGCAGAACCTAGGACCGATTGAGCAGACGAGTTCTGAAGCGGAGATCTCATCTTGCATAGCGTAGGACGCCCTCCGGCCCGATAGACCGACAACATCAGGCTTGATAAGAAAAGCGGAGGACTGAGATATCTGTCACAAAATGGGGGAGTCCTATATTTGGTGGACTGCGATGTGTTGCTGAGAAAATTTTAAATGCGTTAACAGGATCATTCTTGTGTCTCTAGTACCTAATATTAGTAAAAAAAAACTTGTTTGTTCTTAACACACACACAACAGTTACATACAAAAAGACAGTTGCTGAACGTTTCTATTGAGGGTTCCTGGCATTCTATATCGATGTTTATTTCTATCAACTTAAATTTAATTGAACCATCGGAAGTTTTGTTTATTTATGATTATAACCGACACGAAGTCCAAATCCCACCACCCACACTTGTTTGTGTTTTATGTGAGTTGGCAGACACGTGTTTCTGCCCTTATATAATTTCCATTTGTCAAAATTGCAGTAGCATGCGATAGGTTGAAGCCACAGATAGAAGGAAAATATCAAGTAAAAGAAAAATAATCTGTTTTGTGGAATAACATATTCTTTCATATTTCAAAGGCGTTCTACAACAACTTTTTTCAGTAGGCAATCAAGTATGCAGCGCACTTGGTACGTGGCATTAGTTACCTTTGAAAATCTGATTATATAAATGGGAATATAGTGTAACTGTTTTCTTGTGATATAACGATCAGTCGTCACAGTATTCACTATTACTGACCTGTAATGCATATAATGACAACCATTACATATTTTACTACTAGGTTTAGTAGAAAGGAAATTGAAAATTTGATATAGTGTTAGCTAACTATTTACTGACTAAGAAAACATGGCAAGAAGTATGTAACGTACTTCTGTAAACGTTGACAGCCCCTGAGAGGCTACTTCCCATTTCGTAAACCTCAAATTATACCCATCAAAAAGTTGCGTTTCGTAAACATTTTATTTCTTCATACATTTAATCCTATTTGGTAAACTTTGTTACTATTGTTATTTTTGTACGGTACAGTAAGTGTCAAATTAAATTGAAAGTAGATAAAGGTTTTTAAAAGCTTCACACTATTGAGATAGATTCTCGATCAACAAAAATCGGTTACTGTTTGTCAAAGTATCAAATACCGCAAAAGAAAACCAGGAACCAACAACAATGTGGCCAAAAATTCCCCTTTGTTAAGGATGATGCGATTCTATAATAATCATTGCTCTCACACTGACATCTTTAACTGTTCATTATGTTCATTTAAAAAATCTATTGTGTAAGTGTAATTCATGTCAATCATTTTTCGCTGTTCCGTTTATCTTTGCATGTTTGCTATTATTTGTTAAAAATGCTGTGTACAATCTGTAATTGGGATATAAATTTAAAAAGTTTTGCCTTATGCTGTATTACGGATGATTCAGTTTATATTCTGTTGTTGTACCTTATAAAAATAAAATAAAATATAAGGAACGTACGCAATTTTGTTTCTGCTTTAGATAGACATATAATAGATACATACATTATTGCTTTGATTAATTTTATTATATCCATTCTTTTTAAGTTTTACAATAATGGCGATATGATATCAAAACGAAGGAAAAGGTCTATCCAAAACGATATACAAATTAACAATCTATTTGGCGATTCCAAAAATTTAAAAACTTCATTGGAAAACTTTTTTCAAATTAATTTATAATGTTTTGTTATTGGCCTTGCTGTGTTACTTTTTAACTTTGTTATTTTGAACTACATATTGGTTTTGTTTATATAACAAATCTGTGATTATTATTTATTTTTTATAGTTGATTTTGCTTGTTATGTTTTAATTGTGTACGGTGTCAACTGTATCAGTTTGCATCGACTTTTAGAAGTTAGGCTGGGAGATAATATCGCGTTAAAGTATTATTTTCTTATTAAAAAATAATAATTAATAATGTTGTCATTGAAATAGTCAAATAGAACTGTGGTTTTATTTAAAAAAATTAAAGGTGATTTGACTTTATTTCATATAGTAAATAAATGGTGGTAATTATTTTATTTATCTGTTTTCAATATCAATATTTATAATAAATACGTATAACTCGACTATTGATCTGGGATTAAAAATATATGACAACGTTATATTTTTAACATTCGTGTTATATTTAACTTACTTGACTGTACCCATTTCAACAGAAAGTTTACTAAATGGGAACTAAAACATGCAATTATTGAAATGTTTTCGAAATGGGAATAAATGTATCAAATATAGAATGTTTACGAAACGAAACTTTTTGATAGGTACAATTTGAAGTTTACGAGATGGGAAGTAGCCCCCTGAGAAAGCTATGATCAATTAGAGACCACATTAGCCACTTTCCTTTTCTTTTACTCTCAGCATTATGAACGAAAATTGGGGGAATGTTGTGCCCAAGTTACGGGTTGAGTCAAGTTTGCCATGCACGAAGTTACAAAAAATTGTTGAGTATCCAAAACATTGTATTAAAATAAATAATCTTTCATTATTATTTTGATACGCCAAACGATGGCAAGAATTTCAGGACGGCATAGGCACTATGCAGAAAATGTTTTATTTAAAAATAAAATTGGAGTATTCAGATTAAAATAAACCTTTTCACTACATATTATAAATATTTATTACCATTTATAACTTTTGAGTATGCAGCTTAGGTTCTAATTCTCCTAAATATTAGTCACGCGATTGGATGTCCCGGTAGCAGCTTGTCAACCGTAGAGTATATCACCAGACAGGAAACCTTATTGTCGATAACAATTGCCACCTATGATAACCTAAAGAAAAGGTACTTTTTTATACTAGACGGATAAGAAAAAATATAATGTTTGGGGTTCCCCATACTTTGAACTGGAACCCAATTTTTTTCCATCTAACCACCACGTGTGAGGTATCAGCGAGGTATTTAAGTATTGTATTGGGGTATCTTTTTTTAAATAAATTGAATGGTAAAAAATTCATTATTAGAAGAGCCATTGGTCCCCACATCAGTTCCTTAAAATAGAACACGAGCAAGATAAAAATATAATATACTCAATATTAAGTACCTGACGCAAGTCAGTACTTTGATAGGAACCAATGCCTAACATGAGACGCAAAAATCAATTCACGGTATCTATTAATAACACTGCACTGGTAACACAGCCTAAATACAAATATAAATTGCTAAAGCGGGAGAAAAAGGTCAAGTACTACCTACATAGTTGAAATTGCTTTGAGTGTTCGGTTCGGTTTGAACACCCGCTAAAAGTTTTTTTGACGAACAGCCTTTGATAAATATTTATTTTGCTCACAATCAGGTTTAAGCGTGGGAAAGCCATGCTTTGGCACGAATAGGCCTGTTGACGAGTGATACCACGGTCTCGCAGAAGACCGCGTGAAACAACGTTTTGCTTTGTGATTCGTTTTTTTAAACGACTTCATTATAACATTAAGTGAACTAAGTGGTAAGTGATACGCTGACATGACAGATGCAGTTTTGATGGAAATCCATAAAATCTAAATTCTAAATTGAGTCGTCTGTGCAAGCCCTGTTCTTAACCCCATCGCACCCTCCGTCAAATAAAATGAACAATTCGCAAGATGAAAGAGCCTCGACAAATAAATAAAGAAAAACATTGACGAGTGGCCTCATTTACATAAAATCAATATCAATTTGAATACAATGGTAATCTATATGTATAAGTTCCATCATACGGTCCCATTCCACCTTTCATACTTTCAAAGCAGAGTAAACACCTCGGAGTGACATTTCATTACGCACGTTCTCTTTGTGCGAATGCTTCATACGTAGCTAGTACGTGCCTAGTTTTGAACTGTGTTTTTTAATTCAGAACAATATTCTGCCAGCTTCATTAAACGTGTTTGAGATAATGAAAGTATATTCACATGTTAATTACTTCAGTTTTAGCAAATGCATATTTTTATGCACATTTTTTTTGACCGTGATCACTGCGAGATTATCTAAAATATTCTTTCTTGACATGGGCTCTATTCTAAGCTGTAATTTACATAGACTAAGTAACTATTGGTGGTATAGTCGACTATAAATTATGTAGGGTGTGTTGTGTTCCTTTTTTTATGTGGATTTACAGTAGGAAAATAATAATTTATGAGATACTGGGAAATCACATATAAGTGGATTAAATGTATAACTACAGACGCAGGGATTTGAGCAAGTAAGATCTATCTCGACCAAATTTTAAATATCAGAAAGAATTTAATGCTATTCAGTTTACCAACTAATACCTTGCTTGACGATTTATAAACACACATAGTACCCTAATGCCAGTTTACGGTTAGAATTAAATACAAAATCAATGATATCGCTACTAAAAACATCGTTTTATTTGTTTTATTGTTTACAATGTCACGTCTAAATGATAACGAAATACGCGTTTTAGAATAACAATTCTGAAAAATTAACACGTAGTAGTAAGTAGTAGAAATCTGCAGGAGAAAAAAAAGTAACATATTATATAGGTTCAGGAATAGCAAGTTTAAGTGGCAGTGGGCAGGATATTGCACAAAACAAATATCTGAGCAATTGAAGAAGAATAAAAATTGAAAATTAATATATTTTTATTCGATATGACATTACAGAAATAAATAGTACCGATATAGCATTACAGAAACAAATGCTTGCAAACGGGTACCGTTCAATCAGCTAAATGAGTAATGTAAATTACATAATTTTCGAGAATGATGGATGAGTATTTTATGATTTCCATATTGCAATTTTATATCTATTTAAAATAAAATGATATATTAAATGTATTTCAAAAACTTACTTGTAAACTCATAATAGTGTGAAACGTGTGTTTTACATGAATTCTGAACATAAAATGATAAAAACCTAATTCTCTTTATTTAATACAACGCTTTGGACTAAAAACTAGTCAAGTAGTAGAATAAGAAATATCATACGGACTGTAATATCAAAGACTCAAAGTGCAAATATAAATGGGTTTAAAATTATGTTTATGTATTGAAGCTAAAATCGCGACATTAGTAATATTATGAACATAATATATTATTTCACCGTAATGGGCTTACGTAAATGATACTTTCATCGAATATTTCATAAAAGCATAACATTTTATTAAATTCTTAATCAAATGAAGGAGACCATTACTGATATCATACACTTTCAAAAGAATGGATTACCGTAAATAATTTCTGAGCCGTTCACCAGATATTCGCTCCACTGTTTTCAAAGATTTAATGGATACGATTCTGTAAATATGAAATAAATATATAAAACCCTTAAAAACTGGGACGTAGAGTCCATGTTTTAAAGTTTCGACTTGATTCCAACAGCAAGGATTTGGAAAGATCAGGCGCTAACCCTAGTTCAGCTAATATGATACCTTTTGATAATTTTTGTACAAGGTTTCAATACGATTCATAAATTATTACAGCCATCAAGTCCTTTACTTAACAATATCTCTACACTTGAGTATCGGGTAAACTATCAGTTTGAATGCTTACTCAAAAGGAAATCTAAATCAGAACGAATTATTTGGATACACCACATGCAAAACAGACTGCTGTACAATATTAACTTATGTTAATTTTATTAAATTAAATTAAATTTTTTCACCATTTTGGATCATTTGCTTCATGAAACTGCATTGCTTACCTTTGTGAAACCTGATTAATGGTGTGCTTGGACCAAATTTCGCAATTAGGTTAACGAGTCAGTCTCCTAATTCCCAAAGCACAAAAATCATACAAAGCGGCGAATCCGTTAATCCTTTAAGCTCTTCTCTTTTGCACTGAGTGCTTTTGCATTTTGCAACACTCCAATTCTCAAAGCTTCTTCCAATAAGAACGATCTGTTTCAATGAACATGTAAAAGTATGGGATTTTCCTTGATTCGCATTTATAATTTATATTCACTTGAATGGTAAACAAGAAGCTATGAAACACTTTGAAGCCTAAAAAAAACCTATAGATAGCTACAATAATAACATTTGGAGTCTTTACGATCTATCAGAATGTTAACGACTACCATGGACAATGCTGTAACATAATGCAATTTTATAGTTCCTTGCTATTCCTGTTATTTCAGGAAGTCTCTTTACTTCAATTCATCTTTCGCAGTCCACTGCTGGATATAGGTTTCCCCCGTTTATTTCTCGATATCCCGGTCCTCTACTTACGCTTACAACCTTCACCAGTGACCTATCTACTTCAACGACCATCGGTTCTGCGACATGGTGACCGGTCCACTACCCTTTAAACGTACTCATCCGGCGAGCTATGCCTGTAACTTTATTTCTCTTATCCTAGGCCACACTAACGGCTAAAGTATAACACCTATTAACGCAATTTTTTAATACGATTCAAAAGTATCTGTAACTGATTTATTTAAATAAAGATTTTTTGTTTGAATACGTTGAAATTGGCACTGGCGATAATTCATGGCATTTCCCGTAAGTGTAGCAGCCAGCTTGACCGATAAAATTATTTCTGATTTTGTCCCTCCATGACCTCAATGACCTATAGTTTTCGCGTATTCATCATCTGGCCGAATTCCACCCCAACTGGACTCTCCTAACTTCTTTCCCCCAACTTAATTATTGTATGACCTCATATTAATTTAGTTGCATATCCCACTTAAGCTCATTTAAATAGCAAATCAGGACGTGACATTTTATAAACTTCAAAGATGACTCGTTGCTTGTCGCATTACGCTTAAACTCCAATGTGATCAAAATTGTATGTGCTTCACGAATGTCGCGTTATGTTTGTGCATTATAGATAGGTAGGCAGGGAGTCAAAAAGGCAAATTTACGAGCCCTCTAGGCAGCTATGATTTCGAAGAGACGTAACTTTTATGCGAAAAGGTACGCATTTGTTATGGGGAAAGTTTCCTTTGAAGACAGACGTTACGGACCATACCATAAATCATTGATGTTTGTTGTGCAACGCAATGTGTGTTTGATTCATAATAATTAACGATTCCATAGAAATCATGATGTTTGTAAACAAAAACTACATTAAGATCTGAATTGTTTGTCACACTGTTTCCGACGATTTGCCTTTTGATTTTATTTTCCATATTTTTAAACTAAACCAGCTAATGGCTGTCCGAAGGCACACAGCTTTACTGGAGAAGCAGGCGATAAGAGCTTTAATTCTTAAGATTTACTAGTACAATACTTCGTCTTTGCGTGTAGATAAGAGGGACATTAATAACTCGGAGTAACCCAAGAACTACTCACTGTGACAGCGTTTGAACAGCTGATTGAATACTGTTGCGTACGGTTTAACTTTTTCAATAAATGGCATTGCATTCATGTTTGAGGATATTTCTTAAACTTTTTATGCTATTAAATGATTGAGAAAGCAAGTTTTCACATGTGATGGTATGTAATACGCCTGCTTAAAGGGAAGAGCACTCTGAGAAACGAATTATTCGCTGATACCGCACTGCGCCTGTCATCCAAGACAACGAAAGAAATAAAAGTGCATTCCACTCATATTTGACAAGACGATATCCGGCACTACGGTGGTACTTACTGAGTCGACTCAATACGAAGACTGCCACCTAGTAAACACTGAAAGAGCTATCCAACATATTCACCAATTCCCTACCCTGTCTGCAAGCAATCTCATAAGTTATGCATACAAAAATTATGGCACATAAATGGGCATTAAAACTGCCATAGAAGCTTTTAAGCTCGTTAGGGTACAATACGCCTAATTGCTGATTAGCCTGGTGGGTTGGGACTGCCTGCTTTTCCGGGAAATATGGCTACCGTACGCGGGAATTACGTTCTGTTGTGATTTGTAGGTACTTTTATATAAACGTACATTTGAATAAATATTAAGTTTGAGTACAAATAAAATATTTCATAAGGTACTTATGATCTACAGTTTCATCATCATCATCAGCTCATCATTTATCCTCACCGAGGGTAGGCCTTAGTCGTCAACGCAGGCCCAGTGCGGATTGGCGACTTTACGCTCAACCTTTAACTTACTTCTGTGGAGTTTCAAATCATGTCAATAGCTACCTTAATATAAAAAAAAGTTAAAGTATTTTTGAAAATATGGCCTGTTATTATCCTAATATCAAATAACGTATAACGTATGACATCACCTATTTTATCTCATCTCAAACCTGCCAAGAGCAAACACACTATCTTACGGGGCTTATGAGCCGAGTTATTAAAGCAAAATTTACTTTCCCGCAGGTAAAATGATATGAGCCCCTGTTTTAAATTGGAAGACTTAATTTGCGTCACGATCGAAAAATTGTCTCGCGGGATGCTAACTTAAAAGACACATGTGGGCTACATCTCACAAATATGGAAATTTTTGAATTTATCTTGCAACTGTTTGATTGGGCTTTTTGTTTTAGCTCAGATTGAAAAGGAATAACAGTTCTTTTTTACCGACTTCAAAAAAGTATGTTCTCAATATACATATACTTCTGCTGTTTTTATTTGGAGCATCCTTTAGCAGTTATCATTATGCTACCGCGAGAAATGTATTTCGAGACGGATATACTACTATTCAACACATTGCAACCCACACTGGCAGGTGGTTTCAGTTTTGAGTCAAGGAGCCTTAAACCAACATACTATTAATACATATGTTCCTCTTTTATAATTAATTCCTAACGATCTTTGCGGCTCAAGCGTTAATTAAACGCTTAATTTTAGGAAGTCGTTAAGTTAAAAATGTAATTTTATAGGTCGTTTACTCTTGCAGACTCGTTAAATTCTGTATCGTCAAACACTGTGTCACCTTTTATGGTTGCTTAAGTCCTAAGCACCGGCATCACTCTGGAACGCCCGTTTTCCTGACGCGGCGGAATGTAAATAAAATAAAATGAAAACGGAATTTAGTTAGGGCAAATTAATTCAGCTATGCCACATTGAGACAGGTAGACTGAATAAAGTGAGCCTGGTATTTTGTACATTATTTTTATTATGTTTATATGAAACAAGGAATTGATTTAACTAGGTGGTAGACTCGAAACTAAGTCGTCTAGGTAGGTACCACCACAGTGCCATATATCGTCCTGAGAAATAGGAGTGTTTTGCACTTTTTAACCAACTTCAAAAAGGAGGATGTTACTCAATTCGATCGCTCGAATATATGCGTGGTATACTTGGTACCGATACTAATGATTATTTTTTTGGAAAGAAGTTATTTCAAAGGTGGTCACATGATAAGGAACTAAGGGTTGATGAAAGTTGACCAGTGAAATCGAGGGGAACTTTCAAAATCTTTTAATTTAAGACAAATTTCTGAAATTCTTTAAAATAACATAAATTTTACCAAAAAATATCGACTTCGAACAGTAAACTAAAAAAGCTTCAAAATATGTATTTGTACAGATATGGTTAAATAATCATTATAAAATCTTGATACGGGTGCTAAGTGCCAAACAAACTCTTAAGGTACCTTTAGATAAGTATATAAATACTAATGTTGAAGAAAAGTAATGACTGCCTATTGTTATTTATTTCCTTCAACGCTGCACCTGGTATGGTCATCCCATTCACTTAATGACCTAAAAAAATATTTTTTTGTCAATAAAACTGCATCAAACTAAACTTGCACGTTTATACGAGAATGTCTATTTTATCCGCAGGGTATACTAATATTTGAATATAATAATTTAATGACCTAATAATGAATGTTGACATCCCAGCTCCCTGCTTTTATTATACAGCACCATACGATATTTCGCAAGTGCATCGAATAGTGCATTAATCCATGAAATCGGAGGATATCTTACGCTTGATAAATTTATTCATTCTAGAACCCGTATGCTCTAAAGAACAATATAAAATAAATAATAAATAAATATCCACAGACATTCACACAGCGCCATCTAGTTAAGCGTGAAGCCTGTACAACGGATAAACATATTTAAATACATTTTTTTGTAAATTCATACATATTATACATAGGAAACACCCAGACCATTAAAACAGACATATTCATGCACAAAAATGTTTGTACTGCCCGGGGAACGAAGCCGGAACCCTTGGTGTAGCAGCCGACCTCTCAACCGCTACACCAAATGGGTGATCAAATCGTTCAAGTATCCATAGTAAAGAGGCTAGAATGTATAGAAGTCTTATTAATATTTAAACTTTTTTGTAAACTAATATGTAAGAGGATAGAATGGTGAGAAGTTACCTATGTTAATCTCCCCGCTTCGTTTTATGTTCGATTCCCGTTCGGGCCATTCTTCTTAGGCCTGTTGAGTATATAAATAGGCTTAAGCTCACCAATTTCCCGTTATAGCAGTAAAAACCATTTGCGACCAACAGAAGACAGCAGAAGTGTTGAAGAAAATAACATCGATCAAGCATGTAGCAGCCACATTAAGCCAGTGTGTAGCGATGTCGGTAACATAAATTATATAATAATAAACTGACTTCTGATATAGAATATTGAAACACAGATAAAATATATTTCTGATCAACACAAACAGGACACCTTTCAAATTTTCTTTGTAAATATTTTATCTACTCTACTGGTAGACATTCGATAAAAACATCTATAAATTATAAAAACTTTAGCATAACCAGGCTCTCTTTTACTGTCAACAAACCAACCTCCCACCAGGAAATGAAATTATTGCTGCCATCCTACTTTCCTATTAAATTAAAAGTTTTTATACAGAAAAAAAGTGGGACATGCGTGAGCATAAATTCAGGCACAACCTCTTGCGGATATTCCTTGGAATTTTGCCAAAGAACATCTAGCTTTGTATCAGCTGATATGTATATTTTACTTTGCTTACGCTTTGGGTGAATTAGTAAATAATGCATAAATGTTAATCACGACTCTGTTTGGGCAAATCAGCGGGGATTTTTAAGGAACCAGTGAGGTGTTAAGTGTATGTGTTGGTTAAAAATACACCCCAGGAGTATTTAATGTCACAGTTCACAAAATCGTCATTTTTCAGTAAATATCAGGGTCTTAATAGATGACACTATAATAAGACATTAAATGTGTCTAAT
Source organism: Leucinodes orbonalis (assembly GCA_019425675.1). Taxonomy (NCBI): domain Eukaryota; kingdom Metazoa; phylum Arthropoda; class Insecta; order Lepidoptera; family Crambidae; genus Leucinodes; species Leucinodes orbonalis. The sequence continues at coordinate 61,386 of PQWD01003959.1, read as the reverse complement.
TTTGCGTTTGCGAACAAGGAAATGTATGAGATGAAATAGAAAAATAAATGGTAAATAAAAAAACATTTAAGTTTACAAACAAGTATAAAAATTATAATAATTCTATACATTCTAGCCTCTGTATTATGATATTGAAACATAAGAAAACTGCAACCATATGTAAAAAAAGAAATTAAATTATAAGGATCACAACCTTTCTAAAAGGAGTGTAAAAGATGATAATATATCATAACAAGAAGCCTAAAAGCCAAAATATGCTCGAATTAGACGAGACAAGGGCGTGATAATTACGTCGACTACTTCCAAAGTGCGTTAAACTGGTACCATTTTGAAGAAAACTGCAAACATCACGTATCACCCGAGGCGATGTCAGGGAAAGGACTATGAACGTGAATCCTTTTAGGCTAGGGTGGCTAAACGAACGCAATTCGATGGATTGTGCTGAACGTTTACTTTTACTTGCTTTATTCCTGTTAAAATCAAGAAAAAAATATATTAAAAAAAGCGTATTAAAACAGAAACAACAAGAAAAATAAAATTTGATAGTCCAGTTTAAAATTGTTAAAGCCTTAACCTTGACGAATAGAACATAAAATAGACAAAGTTATTATTTCGACTAAAATAAATACGTTAATACTTGAATAAAATTTCGCAATAATTAAATTTGTGAACTGGAATGCGGTTAACAACTGTTCCATTCTCAGATAATACCGACATGATCATAAAAAAACTAAGTTCTGATTTCGCTAATTCTGAAATTGTATAGAATGTGACTCCAGAATTATTGATTACCAACCTACTCAGTAATAAATAAATATTTGTATATCGCATTTCTGGAAGTACATTTATTTTATTTGTCTGACTCTTGTGTGAAGCAATAAATATCTTGACTTACTCATTGTACCTCCATTTATAACGTTTTCTTTTGTTTAACTGATTGTGCATTTTTGTTTTGTGATTGGGGTGCAAAATGTATGATGTTTCCTTGTTTTATTAGATAATGAAATAGCAATAAGCAATAATTAACATCATCTAGTGGAAAACAATAGCTACAGCACATTACATGGTTGGAATCGTGGAAAAAACGTTAATAGTAATAAATATTTAATTATAACGAAAATACACTTATGTTTTATTCCTAACTCTATGGACACAAAACGGTCTTCTGTAAGGCTTACCAATCAAAGAACAACCTTCTAACATTGATTGTGATTTGACGGTTTGAGTTTGATAAATTATAATCCACCAAAAAAAAATTTTTGTCAAATTGTAAGTAGTATATTAGGTTTACAATCTTTCGATAATTATCAAACTTGCGTGATAGATTATAATCTTACAGTATTTTTAATTTTACTGTGACAAATTCATTTCAAAACCAGATGAAGACATTTTGGCGCTCAACCCCAAAAATACAAAAGGTGAACGTGCACTTAATTAATTTAAATACGATTATAATACCAACCAAACAAAAACAATTTGTTTGATTTGTAATTGGATAAGGCTTTCCAAAATGGGGAGACCTATGTCCAGCAGTGGACTGCGATAGGTTGAAGAGAGAAGGCTTTCCAAATCCAAAAATATATGAAATTTATGGTTACCCTTTTGTTTGAGAATTCTCTGAGGCCTATTCCGAGCAAGAAGTTGGAAGTGTAAAATTCAACCATTCCAACACACTCACAAAACATGTCGCCTTTGATAAAAACAGTTTCCTTGTGAACATAAATCACAATTTTGTTCTGCGTCCGATAAGAATTTATAGTATTCTTAAAATTATCGTGAAATCATCTTAGAGTAGTTACCGTATTTATCAAATGCTTCACAGTAAATGAAGTTTGATTGGTTACCATAGCAAGGACTCCGAGTTCGATTCCCAATACAAACATTTGTACGGAACATACTCCCGCAGTACCATGTACCATTTGGAATTTATACTTCTATTTGAGGAAGAAAAACTAGAAAATGAAAAACTTTATGCAGGCCTATGCAAAAAATACTCGTATTATGTTTCTCCACAGGACAGGCATAGCATAGTATGGGTATTAGTTTATAGCATAGATATAGGTAGCGCCTTAGATTAAGCATGTACTAGATGTAGTCATAAGACGTTGCCGCTCTTATATCATTGTAATGCAATACACGTCATGTATCTTTGTCTATCACACGAATCCTAGTTACGAGTAGAAGAGACGGTTGATAGACGTTTGACAACTCTGACGTACTCGTGTCATTTTGTGGCCCAAAAGGCCAAAACATTACGAGCTGTCGTGCAAATTTTTCACAAAGTGTCATAATTTTAATAAATATTTTGAAAAGAAATAAGTAAACGTAGAAAATGTCGTTCTGCGTAAATTGTTCTTCAAGAACCACCAAAGGAGGAGTAAAAGACCCGGAATTATCATTCATAAGAAAAAATTGACGACATTTTCATTCATATTACGTAGTTGTAATGAGACTTATGGATAAAAAACATGTAGTAGTAGACTTTAAATAATGTTAGAAGTACATTAGCTATTAATTGTAGAAATTACGTCTAAAACAATTAATATTATACATGAAAATTTAAGGATGTTACATAGTGATGTACTCAACATAGAATTTAATTCCATCGATAGTATTTCTTTTAACAGTTTCTTTATACAATTATTGATTTTAGGTTCCCGAAATGTCCACAAATCAGAGAAGAATGGTTAAAAGTGTAAGGCGTGAAAACTGGGAGCCTACGAAGAACTCCAGGCTTTGCTCAACTCACTGTAGATATCTGATTAAGGACAAAAACAATGCAAAATTGATAATGGCCAAGTTGGTAGATTCAAAATACTTTTAATTTCTTTTTAGGGTTCCGTAGTCAAACAGCAAAAAACAGAACCCTTATAGATTCGTCATGTCTGTATGTTGTCCGAATATCACATCAACTTATCTCAGAAAATTTGAAAACTATAAAAATATTCTTTTAATTTTACAAGAACATATTTGTGTTCTGTGTAATCCACATTATAATTTTAACAAAAGACATGAAAAAAAAATGTTTTTAGGTCGTATATTTTAAACTGAAACTTTTTTCATGATACCCACTATTGGGGTTATCAATGTATGTATGTATGGGTCTTTAAAATGATAATGAGGCTTTCAGTATATATTTTTTAAATAAAATAATTTTTAAGTTTGAGTTGTGAGTGTTTTAAAATTTGTTATTTTACCGTAAAAATATAATATAGTCTATTAATACCTACCAAAATATTTTGTTTTATTTGTTCCAACATCATCTAATTTTCAACCCAGGAAGACCAAACTTCAAAAAATATTGCGTAAAATTTATTATGGTAACGCTTTATTTTTAATTTTTGTTGTAGATAAATTAACAGCGTTGCTGTATCTGACTCCATGTTATTTTTAACACAATTTATAATCATCTAATTCTGCAGGTGCGACGACGACGCCCGGCTTATTCTAGCAATATGTTCGATACAGGTCACATTCCCTAGTGACGCACACTAATACAAATCTTGAACTGCACACTAACAAAAATTAGACACCGCCTTTCAATATACAGATCTGTCTACCTCATAATATGGCTAATGGTCTACCTCATAATATGTCTATGGGTAGCGCACTAATACTTAATCTATGGTTTATGGTGTATTTTAAAATTGGTAATACCATAATTAGAATTAAGAGTGAGCGCGCCTATGATGGTAATACACATTTTTCATTTCAATTGTATTCCATTCATAATAATTTATAATATATTTTCTAATTAATTAATACTAACAAAATTTTAAAAAAATTAATTATAACTAACAAATAGTTAATAAAATTTTATTATTGATATATGAATCCTATGAATCTGAAATAAATTATTATTATATATATGAAACCGGTGATGAAGGCAAATATGGATTAAGGAGGTTAAATGTAGAACATAACTGCTATGGCTATAAATTTAAGAAAAAGCACCCAATAAGTCAGTGCCTGCAGTGAATTTGACGCAGTACGCCAATTTATAGACGCTAATTTAAGTGTATTAAAATAATTATTCAAAATGCAATCAGTTGTAACATTCGAAAAACCTCTACCTCATTTGAGTTTTACCAGATTGGACCTCGGCTGTACGATTTACAGGTAATAATTTAATCGTTAGTAGTTCCAGTCGATACTAATAATTGCCAAACTTCGATAATATATAATAGTCGCTATTAAGCGTAACACTGGATATACGTAGGTACAATATAATATCAAAAATTCAAAAAGATATTGGGTACGTGGCAGGTTTTGAACCTGCACCCTCCAGAGTGGAAAGTAAATATTCCACACCAATGAGCCATCGGACGATCGCAAACTTGGATTCAACCAAAACCGTAAAAAATCTCACTATGTGCCCTTCACTTTGAGGTAGGTAATAGTCCACGACCTCCGGATCAGGCAGCGATCTATACCGTATGCTGAGACCACTCGACCACGGAGCAGTAAGTTAATAAAACCATGTACAACTGACTAGGATATCCGATGTTTCTTTTTTTCTGTATAATTAAAATAAGTGTTACGGAACTTAATATAGCTGTGGATATGACCGCCCTGGGTCCAACATTATTTTATAAACACTAACTTTCAAGTTCTGATGTAATTTTATGGGCCCCCTGATTTCGTTGGCAAATTAGAAAAGTTTTCTGTGCCCGAAAATGCCTGGTAAGCCTATCGCGAGAAGATTCGAATCTGAACTGAGTATCACAATTTTCACTTTGAATAATGGCTTTCCAACTTTTTTATGATTCCACAGCGTATTGTAGGCGTTTCATTCTAGATTAAGCATGTACTAGATGTAGTCATAAGACGTTGCCGCTCTTATATGATTGTAATGCAATCATAGACATATTATGAGGTAGACAGACTGTATATTGAAAGGCGGGTGTCTAATTTTGTTAGTGTGCAGTTACAGATTTGTATTAGTGTGCGTCACTAGGGATGTGACCTTGGTATCGAACATATTGCTAGAATTAAGCCGGGCTCGTCGTCGCACCTGCAGAATTAGATGATTATAAATTGTGTTAAAATAACATGGAGTCAGATACAGCAACGCTGTTAATTTTATCTACAACAAAATTAAAAATAAAGCGTTACCATAATAAATTTTATACGCAAAATTTTGAAGTTTGGTCTTCCTGGGTTGAAAATTAGATGATGTTGGAACAAATAAAACAAAATATATTGGTAGGTATTAAATAGACTATATTATATTTTTACGGTAAAATAACAAATTTTAAATAACACTCACAAACTCAAACTTAAAAATTATTTTATTTAAAAAATATATACTGAAGCCTCATTATCATTTTAAAGACCATACATACATACATTGATAACCCACAATAGTGGGTATCATGAAAAAAAGTTTCAGTTTAAAATATACGACCTAAAAACATTTTTTTTTTCATGTCTTTTTGAAAATTATAATGTGGATTACAGAACACAAATATGTTCTTGTAAAATTAAAAGAATATTTTATAGTTTTCAATTTTCTGAATAAGTTGATGTGATATTCGGACAAACATACAGACATGACGAATCTATAAGGGTTCTGTTTTTTGCTGTTTGACTACGGAACCCTAAAAAGAAATTAAAAAGTATTTTGAGTCTACCACACTTGGCCATTATCAATTTGCAATTGTTTTTGTCCTTAATCAGATATCTACAGTGAGTTGAGCAAAGCCTGGATTCTTCGTAGGCTCCCAGTTTTCACGCCTTACACTTTTAACCCATTCTTCTCTGATTTGTGGACATTTCGGGAACCTAAAAATTCAATAATTGTATAAAAAAACTGTTAAAGAAATACTATCGATGGAATTAAATTCTATGTTGAGTACATCACTATGTAACATCCTTAAATTTTCATGTATAATATTAATTGTTTTAGACGTAATTTCTACAATTAATACAAGCTAATGTATTCTAACATTATTTAAAGTCTACTACTATATGTTTTTTATCCATAAGTCTCATTACAACTACGTAATATGAATGAAAATGTCGTCAAATTTTTCTTATGAAATGATAATTCCGGGTCTTTTATCCTCCTTTGGTGGTTCTTGAAGAACAATTTACCGCAGAACACGACATTTTTCTACGTTTACTTATTTCTTTCAAAATATTTATTAAAATTATGACACTTTGTGAAAAATTTGCACGACAGCTCGTAATGTTTTGGCCTCTTTGGAGCCACAAAATGACACGACGTCAGAGTTGTCAAACGTCTATCAACCGTCTCTTCTACTCGTAACTAGGATTCGTGTGATAGACAAAGATACATGACGTGTATTGCATTACAATGATATAAGAGCGGCAACGTCTTATGACTACATCTAGTACATGCTTAATCTAAGAATGCAATACACGTCATGTATCTTTGTCTATCACACGAATCCTAGTTACGAGTAGAAGAGACGGTTGATAGACGTTTGACAACTCTGACGTCGTGTCATTTTGTGGCCTCCAAAGAGGCCAAAACATTACGAGCTGTCGTGCAAATTTTTCAGAAAGTGTCATAATTTTAATAAATATTTTGAAAAGAAATAAGTAAACGTAGAAAAATGTCGTGTTCTGCGGTAAATTGTTCTTCAAGAACCACCAAAGGAGGAGTAAAAGACCCGGAATTATCATTTCATAAGTAAATATTTGACGACATTTTCATTCATATTACGTAGTTGTAATGAGACTTATGGATAAAAAACATGTAGTAGTAGACTTTAAATAATGTTAGACATACATTAGCTTGTATTAATTGTAGAAATTACGTCTAAACAATTAATATTATGCATGAAAATTTAAGGATGTTACATAGTGATGTACTCAACATAGAATTTAATTCCATCGATAGTATTTCTTTAACAGTTTCTTTTATACAATTATTGATTTTTAGGTTCCCGAAATGTCCACAAATCAGAGAAGAATGGGTTAAAAGTGTAAGGCGTGAAAACTGGGAGCCTACGAAGAAGTCCAGGCTTTGCTCAAAACATTTTGAGCAATCCTGTTTCATCGTAGGCTTATCAATAGAAAAACTGAAATCCGATGCAGTACCAACCATTTTTGAAGGATATCCTGGATATCAACCTGTTAGTTATTTTTACTATTTAGACCCTTTTATGCGAGTCTTTCTGTATAACTGTTAGAGAAAGTAAGTTTTTTTTTTCTTTAGATAGAAATAAATCTGTTTCTATACTATATTTTAAAGTTTAAATTGGAATAGCATGACAATAAAAAGCGTACCGATAATGAAGTATGTTGTTTAAAGGCATACAAATAAAGTTCCTTTACAACAAACTACTGAGTGACTTAAAGTTAATTTTTACAAATTCCTTAATTTAAATGTGATGAAAGTGTTATTCATAGTCATGTGCTACAGTTGTGACTTGTTTAAACTTATTTCATGATACCCACTATTGTGGGTTATCAATATAGTATGTATGGTCTTTAAAAATGATAATGAGGCTTTCAGTATATTTTTTAAATAAAATAATTTTAAGTTTGAGTTTGTGAGTGTTATTTAAAATTTGTTATTTTACCGTAAAAATATAATATAGTCTATTTAATACTTACAAAATATTTGTTTTATTTGTTCCAACATCATCTAATTTTTAACCCAGGAAGACCAAACTTCAAAATATTTGCGTATAAAATTTACTATGGTAACGCTTTATTTTTAATTTTTGTTGTAGATAAATTAACAGCGTTGCTGCATCTGACTCCATGTTATTTTTAACACAATTTATAATCATCTAATTCTGCAGGTGCGACGACGACGCCCGGCTTTAATTCTAGCAATATGTTCGATACCAAGGTCACATCCCTAGTGACGCACACTAATACAAATCTGTAACTGCACACTAACAAAATTAGACACCGCCTTCAATATACAGTCTGTCTACCTCATAATATGTCTATGGTTTCATTGCATAACAATGACAGATTTTGGGTAATAAGAGATACTTTTGAACTCTGCGGAAAGTTGTCAAATCAGGCTTCGCTGTCACTTTGCAATTTGATGTTAGTAGAGTCCGAGAAAGTTCGACAATATTGATTTTATGGAAATTCGTGAAATACATTTTTGGCTTGTCTTAGTTTTTGAGCTTTTACTATGATCTGAGGGGTAGCTGCTTCATGTAATATAGAGTGCTGTATTATATAGTACCATGTGTAATAGGTACCTACATTTAATAAGCAAATGTTTATAATGAATAGTTAATTGATTTTCTAGATATACAATATTATTATTCTTCATGGAAAGCTAAGTGTCGAAAATTACTCATTCATTATAAATATTTAGCATAGTCTTAAGGGACTAGATCTCCATGTATCCGACTAGGTATATAAGAGAGATATCATCAAAAAGTGCATAAACGCCTACTTATAAATGTCAGTTTAACATTTTTAGATTAAAGCATCACAAACAAGACTTTTAAAGCACGTCCGATATTAAAACCGTACACATATTTAAGGCTCCTTTAGTACAAATTCCAAATGTTACATATTTTCGGTTATATTTCTTTTTATAATAGGTTATATATTTTTTATAATAGAACCTAATGTATTATTAAAACAATAACTCGTCCACGCAGTTTTGCTATGTTTTAATCTAGGGGTACGAATGTGCCGTTGCAGGTACGATGATTTAATCTTGCCTGGATACTAAATCATCGAACTTATGTATATTTAATAAAATGTTATATGGTACATTTTACTCGTTTGTATTATAATAATACCCAATTGTATTTATATTTAATAAACATGTTTTATGTAGTAATATTTTGTAAGTACAATTTAAAGTGATTTACAATTTAACGATGATAATTCATACACAAAAGAAATGGTGTCTAATAAGAAGTTCTTGTTACCTTCAAGTATTTACTAGTAATATATTTATAAGTAATTCCAGAAGGTGAACCTACGAAAATTGTTGATTTTGAGACTTAGATTACAATATAAAGAAATTTACAATTTAACAATGAGAATAACTTCTCGTTACGTCACTTACCGTACCCTAATCGACCCCTCAAATTTGTATGCCTGTATTTCAGGTAACATCTGATACAAGACGTGCCGATGCCTTCGATCTTCGCTACAGTTCACATCAACTTCGGAATGAAACCAAAATCAAAACTCAATGGGACAGCTACCATAACAACAATCGGTTGAGGGCCAGGTACTATATATCTTTATATTTACTAGGTGGTAGACTCGATACAGAGTCGTCTAGGTAGGTACCATCGCAGTGCCAGATATCGTCCCGTGAAATAAGAGTGCTATGCACTTTTGTGTTTCGGGATGAGGGCACTGTAGCTAGTGAAATTACCGGTATATACACCTAACATCTGTTGTCTCTGATAACGGGCGCATTGATGGAATAATAACTGTTTATCGGTTGTTAATCTCTTTCAATGCCGCTCTGTCATTACCAGGCGTATCACTTACCATCAGGTGAGCGTCCTAACCGTACGGATCACTTCGTTATATAAAAAAAAGAAAATAATTTATGTACATATTTGTAATTAAAAAATTCAAGATAACAACTTTTATGTATTAATGACACCTTGTTCGTATTTTTTATACGTCCATGTCCAAGAATAATGGTTTACTAAGATCCAGATTAAACAATCATCTCCTTTTCTTCAACCTACTGTAGTCCACTGCTTGACGTATTTCTCCGCCATTCTGCGACAGACCCATGATTTAATCATCATCGAATATAAAATAAAAAAGAGCACCATTTAATGGCGTACAAAACATAAGTTTTTTGTATTCATGAGACTGCAAACAGTAGAAAAAAAAATTTAACATGCAATTTCACAAATAATCTTATTCTGTCATAATCCGGGATCACTTTAAGGTGGGATGCCTGACTGATTGCGAGCTTATTATAATAAAATATAAAGGTTCTCAGGTATATTCGCAAATCGACGGGACAAAAGGCGCTTATCTCATTAACTGAAGGATAATATTTAGCCTCTCTTCTAAGAAGAAGAGTAGACTCAATGCCAATTCAGCGTATTCAAACGATGAATATAAAGCTTTTGTTCCGTAAGACCAACTACATGGATTTACTACATAGACTTGAATAATTGCTGTCATTGACACTTGTTGCTAAAGGCATATGTATATATGACCCACGTATTCATGCGTGAAATAGTTTTAAAAAAAGGGCGCTTCTACCCAGACCCTACTTTTTGAGAAATATTGCCTTATAGTTTCAATGATTAAGAATATGTGCAAGTATAAATAAATGATAGTGTGTAAATCTGTTTGAAGCAGCAGTAGATCTGCATTGGACCGAAAAACTATTTAAAAAATATATGTTATAGTACCCATCTACGTAGCTATCGCATTGCTATCAATTCCACTGTCACTTATATAATTTAGCATAGAACACAGTTATACGATGTGATGTTAATGTGCCAACTCAGATGACCTCATACGAGGTCTTTGTTTGGTTCGATTTACTCGTTCTAATACGCCATATAAATAAGAAGGGGAATAAAGACGTTATGGTAAAGTACATCAACTAAAACTTAAAAGTGTCTCCGTTGCAGAGTATATGAAATCGAACAATGGAAATCAACTCTTCAGGACCTCTTGGAGCGCTTAGACAGGGAGATGCTTGGCTTAAAAGAGGAGAAGGCTTCGACGGAACGAGAGCTTGAGCAGTTAAACTTACCACTTCTAGTATGTTCAGAATGTCTCTCAAATAGAGATGGCAGGAGAGGTCCTGAACTGACTTACGATTTGGCGGACACAGAATTGAAGAAGGTGGGTGGGACTAAATTCATTCTATTTTCAAAATGATACTGTATTCTAAAAGTATCTTTGGGCGAAGGTATCCAAATGACTTTTTTTTTATAAAATAGGGAGGCAAACAAGCATGCGGCTCACCTGATGGAAAGTGTCACCGCCGCCCATAGACATTTGTAACAACTGAGGTCATAGGGATGCGCTGCCGGCCCTTTATAAAAGAATACGCTCTCTTTTGAAAGACGCCATGTCATATCGTTTCGGAAACATTTCTGATGGTAATTGATACCATCAGTTGACTTTCGTCGTTTAATGACCATCACACATTAAACTGGTCCAAATTTGGATACTAAGCCGATATCCAAGGCTTAATATGGCTTCCGAAGCACGCCGTGACTCAAGACGATGTTTATTATTATAATAACAAAATAAGGACTAATAAAACTGAGTCAGAAATAAAAGCTTATTTGTCGAAATCACTTAATTTCCATTTACTTGTAGTGAATGATCCTTTTCCCATATGTATTAGATAGCCCATTGAAGATTGAACTTCTTTTCGTAACTGTGTTTAAGACGTATATAAAATATTTTTTATTGAATAACTACAAAGAATCAAGATAAAGTTTTTAAAAAATCAAAATTTGGCATACATTTAAGTTACGTAATTGAGTAAACATTATTCTTAATTACATTTTATTCCAGGAACTTTGCGTCACTGAGAGCAATAAAAAGATGCTGATCGACCGTTGCCAGTCTGCATGGGAGAAGATCAACAAGTTGGAGGTTGTGAAATTCAAACTGCAGCTCGACCTAAACGACAAAAACGAGGCGCTGCAGATCGACAAAGACATGCTGGGTCTTGATAAGGACTGTGCTAATATCACGTACAAAACTGACTCCCTGAAGAATCCTAAAAGGTAAAAATCTTACTTTTTCTTCTTCTTATCGAATCAATATATATACACAAGCTAAATATAATTATGCGGCCAATATTGGGCCACAATTCGTCCTTTCATTTGCCGTCTAGAGGTCCCGGAAATCGCACGAAGAAGGACAATTCGAGCAAAACAGTAAGTGTTCCATTGTCTGAGAGGAGGCACCACAGTCACGCTGTTTCTGGAATATCCCCATCTGACACGATTTTCACGGGTCCGGCCAACTCCTACCCGCAGTCTATTCAGACTTTTCAACACCGGCTTCAGTCAAGTGGGGGTGTCTCGACGAGGTCGGAAATAATTCGTTCCACCACATCACCACCATAGATTAAAAGCTAGCATATTATGTCGATGAACATTATACATATATTATTTCGAGTGCTTCATTGGTTCCGTATCCTCATTAAGTTGGCAGGCAGTCGTTTACACCCACTAATACGCAATTGGGCCGCGCTGTGGGTTAGGTACAGCCCAATCTCCCAATAATCATGTTATGTGGGAAAGAGTTTGATTTGTCATACAGGAGGATGTTTTAGACTACTTGATTAATGTTCCGATAACAGGCTGTTTTAATTGCTAAATTACTATTTTTTCCATGGTGTTCAATTTCATTGTGTATCCTCTCAGTAAAAGTATCTAGTGAATACAGCAGTGTCACCGCGCATCATTGAACTGGAAACAGGAGTGACATAGATGCTACACCTATTGTGCCTAACGGGTATAAGAACTAATAAACTGGAAGTTATGACTCCGTCTTGCTTAACGCTATCAAAAGCTCATTCGCCGCACCTGCTTCCGTGTAATTTGAGTTATTATCCCGGCCGGATTACATTCAACCCTTTATCGTGTCCGAACTGTTTTGAAGACTGGTGTAGTCATTATAATTGTGGTTGGACATATTACTGTCGATACTTAGATTTTTAGTATGCACTTGTGTTTGCATGAATCATTGTTAGAGTAGAGCGTCGGTGGTTCAATGATGTTGCCCTCCTACCGGGAAACTGAGGTTCAAATCCCGCCACGTACGAATATTTTCGATTTTTTCGGAATTATATGTACAGTTATTCGACGCTCTTACGGTGAAGGAAAACATTGTGAGGAAACCTGCGCACGCCTGCGAAGAGATTGGGTTGTGCGTGAAGTCGACCTATCCGCACTGGGTCCGCGTGGACGACTTAAGCCTATACACCCTTTACGGGTAGGCTCGTGAACCTTGTGGGGACGTTTAATGAGCTGATGATGATGATTGTTAGAGTAGAGAGTTCCGTCAATATCGTCCAGTTTTGGATCGCTCGCTTCCTGCCTTATTGTATTATGTTATGATAATACTCGTAATAAAAAGATCAAATGTAGGTTTTTTTATTGTATTATTAACTATTTCTGACTTCGTCCGCATTATAAAAGTAGTACTCAATATTCAACACTCAGTTTTTATTGCTGTTCGGGACGACCGTCACAGTTTAGGAATAGATAATATAGATAACAGTAACGAATGTGAAATAAATAAATAGATAGAATACGATGTAATTAATAGTTTAAGAATATAGTTTGTATAGACGATAATGATAGTAAGAAAGTTAAATATTAATGTATAACAGATGTTTAGAATAGTTTACAGAATAATATTATAGTTATATTGTGCTAAATAGCAATAGAAAAGTTTACTATACGTAAGATTTATAAGATAGTAAATAGATAGTTATTACGCAAATAGATAGGTAGAAACAGTTTAGTCAATAAATAATCATCTTGTAACGTCTTTCATTTACCCTGTGTACACCTAATAGTAAAAATAGTACAAAGTAATAATAATTCATAGGAAATAGGTGTACATCAGGAGTTGCCGCGCAATTAGCGCATAGTGAACAGAGAACAAGCTAGAAGTCCCGCTATATTATAGTGTGCGAGAGGACGGAGAGAGACGCAGCGTGCCGCCTCCTCTAACCTGTGTGAATGAAACGGGAGTGACGCCACGTTGCTATCTCTCTCCAAACATATTTTCTAATTAGATTTTAAGTAGATTAATTAACACTAATTGGAATTGTAATTGAAAATAGACATAGAGTAAGTACCAAATATTGATATTGTGAACAGTTTATAGAAGAAATAACAGTAACATAGAGAAAATGTAAATATTGAAATAAAATGAAGGGGAATGCGCGGACGCGGGGAGCACGCGGCTCACGAAAAAGTATAAAAAACGGCACATTTCTGGAAAAATCATGCATTCGGCGAAGGGAACTACGCGATTACAGAAGAATAGAAGAGCCCAACTGCGAACCAAGCCCCTGCAAGTTTACATGAAGCATTGTGTTCCTTACCAACGACCCCTCGACCCGACCAGCGTTACTGCACGTGCGTTGCGACGCCACCAGCACTACCACCGCATCCTACCGTTGGACCACACCGGCAAGCACTCGCCCGTCAATTATTTCTTACGACAGAACAAGAGTCATTACAGCCACTCAGCGAATTAAGTCATAGTCTTGGCGGGCGGGTGCCGTGCAGGGATAAACACCATCACATCCCGCACAATTGCATTCCATAGTATTAACAGAGGTGAACTTACCAATAATAAAGGACCTTTATTATTAAGATATATCCATGGAAAACGTTGTAATTTTTTTCAATTCAAATTTTGAAAACTTTTCATTATCGCACCTACTTACTGAATCTCTTTAGCTTACACCATTATTGAATTGTATATTTCATGTGAGACATTATCTTTTGTCTTTCTATACTATGCTTAAAGAATGGTCACATACGAGCAATGGCTGGAGAAATGTGAAGCCACAAAGAAGATGGCCATCGACGAGTTGCAGGACACGCTGCGCCTGCGCGAGTCTCTATTCGTGGCAAGGGGTCGAGCGAGGAACGCCCTGCGCGCGCAGACCGACGTGACAAACTACATGTTGCGCAGGCGTATCTATGATACCCAGCGGGCTAGGAACGAGCTGCAGTGGCAGAAGATGAAGGTATAACATTGAACATCGATTTGTAACAAAAAAGCAATATCCAGACCTATAAAATAAGGCGCGGTTCACTCTATCCATTAGGCAACCAAAATGAAGGATGGAGTAAATAATATCTGGACTACTGAACCTAGGAAGTGCTGATTGGTACCTATTATAATAATTAGCTAATTTATTTCAGTTAGTACGACCTCTGTGTTTAGTTAACTTATAATGCTTGCCCCTACTTTAAGCCATGATACTCACGCAAAGAATTATAATAATATGATCTATCTTGTGTGTGCAATACTAATTCAAGGATTGTTCATCAACAAGGATAGTATCATAATTTTTGTCTCTTAAGTACATACACAAACAGCGCCATCTAGTTCCAAACTAACTGATTAATTTGCACTATTAGATATAAAATTCTGAAGCAATGTGATAAATCTGTCTTTAACCCTCTAAACGCCAATTACTATTATTTTATTCTATAGATTTTCTATTGTGTTTGGATGCCTGGCATTGAGTTAATAATTTAAATATATATAGTGACTTTAATTAAAGTACATTCATAGATGGAAGAGAACATGGACAAATTGAACAATGAACTGAAGACGTTAGGCGAACAATTTGCTGACAAGGTGAACGCTCTGAAAGTAGCTGAGACAAGGCTCGAGACACGAGGTTACAGGCCTGGTATTGAGTTAGCTGGTGACGAAGCCGACGTTGGCCTCAAGGAGGAAGTCCGCAATCTAAGGGAGACGATCCGGCAGCTTCAGGACAAGTTAGACTGTGCCAAGTAAGAACATTTTAATATCCACAGTCAGTCACTGAGTGCTTTCAGCACCAATTTAAGTAAGCCACAGATTTTTTTGAAAATTACAAAAAGTAACTTAGAAACGCTCAGACCAATGCAAACAGTCATGTCTATGGACACAAATGTTTTACTGAACGAAGATCTAACCCGGAATTCCCTGGTGCAACCTAGCAATCATTGTGTAAAATAAGTCGTTAAAAAAATATAGTTTACAGCCATATTTCCGTCTATGCCACATTTCCAGCCATGGTTCCATCATAAACTATTTAACCCAACCTTTAGTTACTCTGAATTCTCACCGGTCAAAATGGTAGTAGTTGTTGATCGTTTGGGGGATTGAATAAATATTTTCTATTGATATTATGGGGATTTAGTCAACCTCACCGTTGTACTGTTGGTGAGATACAAACAAGTTCTTGTAGTAGACAAACGCGACAAGTTCATGGCCGGCACACATAAGCCGATTTCAGCAGAGGACAGTTTGGTTAATATTAATGATGAGAAATCGTTAGCAATGACAGTCCAAAAAAATCTGGGAGTAGTAAGTGCGTTTTATAAGGAATTAAAATAAACTATACACTCACAGTACCAGTACGTTTTCAATAAAAAATCAAAAGTCTTTATTCAAATTAGGCTTACAAAAAGCACTTATGAACGTCAAAAAATATACAAAAATATAATAAAAAACAATTATAAATACTAAACTTAAAATATGAATTTTGATGCTTTAAAAAAGCGCTTCCGTGGTTTGGCCTGTTGAAGTGAAAGTAATGAAGACGTCACTGAAAATAAACAAATAATGAGCACGTAAAATATGTCTGCTATAATGGTTACCCTTGTTGTAGATAGAAGGAGTGAAAGAAGTTGGTGTCACAGTTTTTAATATTTTTTTAAATATTAAATAGAAATTGACCCTTTGAGTTTGCTCAACATTAATTATTGTAGCAAAACAAATAACAAGGTGCAAGGGCATAATCAATTTAAATTATTAAAATTATTGTACGAGTAATAGATATGCATAAATATGTCACTAAAGCAGTGTAATGTTTGTTCTCACCGAACAACTCGTATTTGGAATTTGATGAGCCAAGCTTTGCAAAGCTTATTGCCAATGTAATTAATTTTCATTATGAATATAAGTAATTTCCGCAGTGCGCGAATACTTGCTCGTAAGAGTTTATCATCTCATTCAACATATAAACCACACAACAGTCTTGAGCTCATGTATACTTTGAGCGTGTATTAATTTGCGTAAATCATTTTATTATGCTCGGCTGAATGTGAAATCGCAACCCAAAGTTATCCGATAAAAGTTAGTATTTGGTTTAAAATCCCTCGTTCTTGTACCTGGGCATGAAGGCAAAGGCAAACTGACCGTGACTAATGAAAAATAATTACCATTATTTATATGCAAATTGCGGGCGACTTTTTCTGGGATTTTAACCTTTTTGTGTCAAAGATTGTCTTAATCCGCGGCGCCTGACTAATTTTCACCATCCTTTCATTTTTCATCGTTAATTAGCATAACTAATTTCCAAAGTTCCCTACTTAACATTAATCTGACCGTGATTGTTGAGTCTCGTGAAATTAAATTTTATTCTCCTTTTCTTTACAATATGGTTAATGAAAAACCCAATGTGAACGTTATAAAAGTTTGCAAATTAAAACATTTGGAGGTCTGGTTTCTTTTTTAAGGTCTTTCCATACATTAATGGCCAGCGCATCCAGTTGCGAGGTCATTAACTAGTCAACTAGTCTATCGCAATAGTGGGTCAGTGGCATAGTGACCAAAAAATTTAAATTATAAAATATATATTACTCAATTAAGTCTTACTCGTATCACGGCACTTTTTACCGACAAATTTAAAAAAAAGTTCAAAACTAGTTGCAACTGCATAGTTACGTGTACAGTCACTATTATCTCTTGGTGATCTTGGTGTTGGTGCCGCTTCTATCGAAGGATTCACCCAGATTCCCAATACAGGAGATGGGGCAAGCCGCGTTTTTAAGTGCGACAAATGTAAGCTCAACGAGCATACACTGGCTGCCAGTTTACGCTCTGTGAGACGAATATTAGAAGAAATTACCGTTTTTTCCCAAAATGCCATCCTGTGCAATTGTAACATGCCATCATCGCAATGAATCAGTAAATTTAACAAGAAAATATAATAACTTTTCACAGGTAAGAACCGAAAAGAAATTGCGACACTGGGACTGCCTATAAACTTGGCGGCTTGTCCAGTCTAATTGTATATTCGGATGTCTGTGGATTCACCATTCCGCGTTGGTCCATGCTGGGTGACAGGTCAATCTCCCTGTAGCTAAGCTGTGTTTGAAGTCAAGGAGGCTTACCGCCATCTCTTAAATAGTATTACAATAGTATAACTTCGCCTTTTCAGGGTTCCGTAGCCAAATGGCAAAAAACAGAACCCTCATAGATTAGTCATGTCTGTCTGTCTGTCCGTCCGTATGTTAAACACTTTTTTCTCCGAAACTGTAAGCACTACACTATTCTACTAATTTAACCATTTACAGGGCAACTTACAACGCTTTGGAAGCTGCTTCCATCAAAATCGGTATCGATTTGACTAATAAGGAACAGTCTTTGGAAACGGACACCCGCGCGCTGGAGATGAGGGCAGCTTTGGAGCCGAAGAGACCGCAAGGCACTGATAAGAACCTCATTCTAGCATCAATGGCTGATGAGGTCCCGAACGTTGAAAATTAGAAATTCAACGTTTTTTAATGTGTTCTATTTTTAAATTTTACCGTGTTGTTCGTTTCGATTTTTTTAAATGTATTGTAACTTTGAGCGTTAAATGAAATTAAATTGAAAACTTTTTAAATTAAAATATTTGATGTCAAAATATGTCTTTTATTAATGATATTCTTAGTAAGATGTTATGGTTCCAGAAAAGGAAGTATTTTTGTTTATAGTAATTTTACGAGCTGGAATAGAAAAACTATGAAGAACTGAACAAGCAGTCCGAGTAAAGTCCTAAACCTTTAAACAACGAAAGTCGGCCTGGAAGGCTTAGAACAGCAGAGAACTGTATTTTTAAAATGAAATTACGATAAAAAATAATAGTACCCAACACAGTTATTGTGATTTCTTATTGTTTCCAAAGTGAAAAATACCTTGATTGGTTTGTAAAAAATCGTTAATCATAGTCATCCATCATAAGTAACTTAAGCAATTTTACTAGGTTGTAGACTCGGTACTCGAGTCGTCTAGATTTATACCACGGCAGTGTCAGATATCGTCTCCATTAATGCCGCTCTGTCATGGTCAGACGTGTAACTTACCATCACGTGAGTGTCCTGACCGTACTGTACACTTTTAACCATAAAAAAGTAATCAAAACTAAGTATTTACCTGCCTTTCAAAGCACCACAAAAATTGAGCTTGTACCTATAGGTATTTGACGTTTAAATTTAATCATAGAAATTAAATTAAAAGTGCTAATTTCAAAATCTAATATGAAGACAGGCAATGTCGGGGCAGAATGTTCATATGAGTGAATCCGCAAAACAATTCCAATTAGCTAATGCACAGGAAGCTCCCGCTGAAAACCATGGTTCGTTGACGACTGAATGGACTTGGGTATAAGAGGCTGGTGTTCTGTTACGTCTCCACACATCTCCTGAACACAGCAAGCCTGCAATTAAACCAGTACTACAAACAAGTAAGTTGAGTTATTTTTCCAATTAATATTATTTTTCTTTTGTGTTTGGGCTTCTAACTGGGCTTTATAAATTGTAATTCCATCTAAGACATCACTCTTAAATATAATGTAAGTATGAATTATCTTTTTTCATTTTCGAATTGTTTCTTAAGCATGACTTATTAGTTATTACTTTTTATTAAAGAGAATATAATATGTAGGTTCCATTTTTTTTTTCTCTGTATACTATCTGCAAGTTACGATTAGTTCCGTATTTTTATGATAATATTGCATTTTATTCAAATGGTTGACTAAGTTAAAGCGTATAATATTATTGCAATGTTTATCTACGAGTATTATGGATAGTTTCAAATATTACTGCATTTGATTTAGTAGCGGCTGAATCAACACAATAAAAAATAGGTACATGTTTAAAAAGGATGATAATTAAGGATAAGCTGAACGATGTAATTAAAATCACTATTTGAAATGTCAAAAGTGATATAAATTTATGCTTTTGAACAACTCTTACTCATTAATTATAATGAATCGTGCTAATAGGCATACAAAATTGAATGCCCCATTAGCACAATAAAACAATTATTTTTTATTGTAATAAGTGCGTACATATTTCATTTGTCTGATGATGTTGAATTTGAAGAGGTAATCAATCACACACCCTATTCAAGGACAACTAAAATGTCAAGTCACATTTTCCAAGGACCTGTCAATATCATACCCAGTTCAGCAACAAACTAGGCTTTCTGCCAACAAACACTGATCTTGCGTGATGGCTTTTAACAGAATCCCCAAAATGTTTTATGTATAATATGCTGTGTTGGGACAGTAAACTAGATTTCAATTTTGAACACTCATACTCGTCCCGCAGATGCCGTAAGAAGCGTCTTAACAACAGATTCAACAGAGAACGGGCAGCATCCCCCTCTCTCAACCTAAACTTTTTTAGATAGGTACTGTTATGCCTAGCGTGAAGATTATGGCAACAGCGAGGAGCCATGTGTCAGCCCAGCAATAGACTGACACAGGCTATATAAGAAAAGCATTGTCCTTAGTACCTACTTCCAAAACCATTGGCACGACTGACAAAAACTTCCAAAAATATTCTAATTGAAAACTATTATTTGTTATCTTAATATTTGCACCTTAACTTGGAACATGACTCGCATAAGTAGACATTTATTTCCTACATTCAGAATGATTTAATATTAGCACAATTTATAGCGACAGATTGTTACAATCGTATATGGCGGTGTCAGTGTATTTCCCATTCAATTAAAACACTTAATGGAATGTAATGCCATTCAATTTAACTGCGAGTATATTTCCTGTAATTTTAGGGCATTGACAGTGGCAAAAACGTATCGTTTCGCACCAGAGTCATGTAAAACCGATCAGTGACTAGGCATCAGAATTAAAAACCCGTCTCGATAATGTACCAACAACTTTACATACGCACCAAACTGGAATATTTTTTGTGTGTCTGATTTCATACGCGGAACTGACGCTAAGAGACGTCTGCTTATCAATCATAATACATATTAACTGTATCCGGATTATTGTAAATAATTTAGGAAGTGTTGTCTATAACTTAGAATTAAACGTATCGCGTCATAACGAAATCCGCTTCCTAAATACTTGCATCATGTATGACTTCTAGAACGTTGTACAATGCTTTGTCTGTGTAACGGACAGTTTTGGAAGCTGTGTTGGACGAGAAATGAGTACCAAGCCTCGAAACAATCGACGGCTATGAATTACTCAGTACACGACACGCGCCTAGAGGTTATTTACATTTGACTTTTGTCCACTGGCACGGAAGTAACAAAGCTTTTGTCCTAAATGCGGGAGATTCAGCTACGAACGAAAAGATAAAATAAAAGTTTTGTTTTTCATTCAATCTCTTTACAAATTAATTCAGACTACTCCAATAAACTACTGCAATAAACTTTTAAAATGTAATAAAAAATAATTAGTTTTTTAAAAAAAGCTACAAGATTAATTAATTCATTGACATCAGTTTTCACTGAGAGAGAAAAATTTTAAATTTTCCCATTCCCACTATATCATATTTTCGCGCGGATAAACATTACGGAATCGCCCAAAAGAATCATCCACACATTCGGGCGCCCCGGGCAAGTGACGAAGGTGAACCGCTTCACACGGATGTGAAAGAATTGTATTGACATACCCACATTACCTTTTACGTGGTAGCAGTCGTAATTAATTCAGCATGTTGTGAACTTTCTAGCGGACCATAGAACGTTTCCTAAAAATTATTTTGTGGATTAATTGTACAATCAATACATTCCATAGAATGACTAGACACAGCATTTATTTCCCATTAATAGTAGCGACAACTAAGTATTATATAAATGACCATTCAAAATAAAGGAGGGCTGAAGTTACAACTTCTATAATAAAGAGAAAATATTTCACGCAGATAAAAAAATATACTTTTTTTACATCACTCTTTATTATCAAATATGGAGTCTCATGTTATCGACAATTTCTGTTAGACGCTCAAAACAACGGTAGTATTATTAGGCGTTACATATAAAATTATAAGGTAATATACCAAGTTTAATAAGATAATTTTCTCAATCATGTGGATTTATATAGTTACACAGTAAAAATTGTTGAATTAAAAAATCATATTTATATACTTTTAAATATTCCTGATAAGATGAACTACTAAGAGGATCACAATATAAATTGCAAATAGGAAATTCCCAATTTCTTAAGGATGATCTATTGATCATCCTATTCTATTGAATTCACATGCAACACATTACATGTTAAATGTTACGTTACTCATCCGAGTCATTTCTTTGCGTAACACGGACGCGAAAATTCACCACGTTGAATATTAAACTTTTTATATCCTTGAACTAGAGTCCTACATTCCTTGTCTGATCTGCGACCTTGACTTATACTTGTTATTTTACTTTAAACTTGGAGTTTTATTTAAGACTTGTTAAAGTATAATTATATTATAATTCTCGTAATTCATGCATTTTGTAACAAGCTTCTAGCAAATAAAAGCGATTGATTGTTATATATAGCGCATATTATTAAGTTATGATGATAGTGTAATAAATTTCCGTTCAAAATATATATCGTACTCGTATTAAAAGGAACGTTACACAAGTTACGGAATACAGTAAAATTATTTTCCTCCCAAAGCCAGAAAGTCGCATTATACACAACGCTTAATAACATTTTAAATAAATAAAGTCAATATCCCGAATGGGCCTCAGTATATTTGTCAATAATTTCCTTCAATTAAGATACGAAATAATTTACGATGAACTTATTATTAGTGTACATAAGACAAATCAATAAATTAATAATTCAATTGAATTTAATGTAGGTACACAATGTACAAGTTCTTTATTAAGTTTTATTTGTTAAGGAAATGCAAACAAATAAAAAGAATGCACAAAATATATTTCTGCTAAATAACTGACCAAAAATGCTTTACTCATTTTAAAGTGTAGAACAAACTACTCGACAACACAATACAATAACTCTATGGTATGACACGTCCACACTAAAATAGTCCTAGCACTTGAACTTCCTACTTAGAACTTTCGTTTTTCGTAAAGGTATCAACACGTAGAGCCGTTTCCTGGACATCCCCTGCCCTGGCGCCCCCACCTTGCGTGGAACGTGCGTTACGACAACATATTTAAACAACCTCCATTATCGTCAGGTCGCGTGTTAACACTACTATGTGCCATAAGGCTATAGATTTCAACAGTTACGCTTTGACAAAAAATTACGATAAATTTTTAATTTGAAAGTATTTTCTTGAATACTATTACATTAATTATGTTTGAAAGTTACCTTTAATAACGATTATACTCAGTGAATAACGTTGTTTTATACGATTTATGCATACGGTAATCCAGGATTTATGGTGACAAAAGTGATTTCAATGTGATGATGCTAACGTAACGAGCTTTTGATCTTTCATTTGTTTGGTGAGTTAGTTATTGTATTGCTATCATAAGATTTTCTTGGAAACGTTTTTCTTGTGTTATTTTAAATATAATAAGGATTTGCAAAGCACTAAGTTTATGAAGATGGTAATCTTAGTTATTATATTAAACTTATATTTTTTGACAAAGATCAAGGTTTTAAAGTTACATTTTGTAACATTTGTTTAAATATAAAATTGTTCTTGATTTGGACTACGAATATATTATGTCGCCGGATGGTATTGAATTGTTATCAAACATTAATAAAAAAATGTATTTTCGAAATGGATTCAATTACGCTGACCAAACATTATCCTGTTGAATATCTGTCTATTCAACTTTTGTTTTTAAGACTAATTGAGCAGGTACCTATTCTTTACAATTTTTTCGAGCATTGCCTATTTCAACCATCACAAATTAAAGTTACAAGAATCGTTAACTTTAATCTGGACCTGGGGGCTTACAGCCATCTCTAAAAACAGTATTACAATAATATTACTTCACCTATTCTGGTTCAAAAATGTTGACATATCATTATAGTAAAACTGTTTTAAGACGGCGGTAATCCCCTGGTAGGTATTTTAAAAATTATACTTTAATTAAATCTTGCAAGGGATTTACACGAATTAAAAATAATAAGCAAGGAATCCAATTTTGCGCTTTCCGAGTTTTCCTGCTTTCCACGGAGAACGTGAAATTTCCTATTGCATGCTCAAAGCGCATTTCAAATGCGTTCTAAATGAGATAGTCAAAGGATTTTTGCCGTCAATATTCCTAATCGCAAATAAATAAACGAAACATTAGTCAACAAATTTAAATTTGAAAGAAAGAAAAAAACATTTATTGGCCAAAATTAACACAGTGTAAAAGAACAAACCATTATTGACTAAATTAATTCTAGTACTAAACAATAAAATTTATACGACTATTGTAAAAGTTATGTGGCCAAAGGTATTATTATTTTGATTGTTCTTGTTGTGGAAGACCTAACTCACTATTTTTACTGGAAAGAAATTACCATGTATAAATTTCTAACCCCTTACTTTCAGAAATCTAGCCATGGCATCAAAGATCACCGCACTGATTGCCCTGTTCGCTCTCATCGCTGTTTGCAAGAACATTGGCAGCGTCTCTGGCAGCCCTGCGATCGGTAAACCAAATACTTTATGAATAGTTTGTGATGTGCTAAAAAAATCTACTTTTTCTTTCAATGCAAAATAGTAGGACTATCAAGAGCGTCGGTGGCTCAATGGTGTGGACTGTCGCCTTCCTACCGGGAGCGCTGACTTTCAAATCCCGACGTAGCAATGTGATTTCGAATTTTCGAAAATATATGTACGTTATCCGACGCTCTTACGGCAAAGGAAAACATCGTAAGGAACCTTCATGCACGCCTGCGAAGAGATTCAAAGGTTGTGTGTGAAGTAGTCCAATCCGCAATGGGTCCGCGTGGACTACTAAGGCCTAATCACCCTATACGGGTAGGCTTGTGCCCCTCGGTGGGGACATTAAATAAGCTGATGATGATGATAATGACCCTATCAAGTAATCAGTTATTCAGTCTATAATGTTTCGCTAAAGACCTCATACAGCTTGCCTAAGGTGAGATTGAGCCCTAACGTAACCATACTAAAATAGACCTTAACAGATCCAAAATAAGACTTTCATTTTTAAGTGCTTTTCGAAGCACGGAGACTTGAGTTGATTATGATAATTAAATCTCTACTGACATCCACACAGCGCCATCTAGGCCCAAGATAAGCGTAAAGCTTGTACTATGGTTACTAAACAACGAATAAACATATTTGAATACTTTCTTTTGTTAATACATACATACTATACCCAGACCAGTACAAACAGACATGCACACAAATGTTTGTACTGCCCGGAGATAAAATCCGGTACCCTGGTGTAGTAGCCGACACCACGACAGGGTTGGGACGTCCGTCAGACGTCCCAACTATACAACAAATGAGTCGTCCTATACAAAAACTGGCTATTGCCAAGCCACTATCATGCTTAACTTGTTCGATCCTCAACTGAACTCTCTAAAGTTGGTTTCCTGGAAGAAATTGCTATTCAGTGATAAGGCCTCCAACTATACCAATTTCCAGTGCAACATCTTATGAAAAAAATCTTTCCATCTATGTATTTTTAGTAGGTAAGTACCTAAAGGTATAAGTCTAGGTATATTGATTTATTTTTAAATAAGTACATAACTAACACACTTCCTATTTGAAAGGTGTAAAAAATCATTCTGAAAGCTTTGGCAAGTTCACCATTTGTTGTCAGTGGATTTGTTTTTCTCTGTGTCAAAGGCAAAGGGAAATTTAAAGGGCCACCTGTAGATCGCCTTGTGTGACTTCAAACAGGCTGGCATAGACAAATACTGGTAAAAAATATTTTTAAACGGTGTAATTTTTAATGAATTAATTTTGGAATATTTGTCTAACATTAGATTATGATTTGATATTGTAACTTTGCCCATTAAAGCCTTTCGCTAAAGCATTTGTCTATTCTATAAAATAAGATAAGATTTTCCTTTTCAAATTAATTTTTGAATATGAAATTTTAGTATTTCCTACGAAAAAGTGATGTTTTCCTCTCTCTCTCTCTCTGTTCAACCTATCGCAGTCCACTGCGATAGATTGATTATGCGCAAGATATACCGGTCCTCCGCTTTCCTCATCCAACATGTTTTCCTAACTTTTTGAATTAATTCATAACCGAAACTATTGAAATCAAGGAACTAACACTATTTTAATTAGATAGCTCAAAAAAGTGGTTTCCGTATCTAAACTACTTGACTCTCATTCATAAAACGATGCGTGTAACAATTCCATAGCAAATAATCAAAACCGACAAAAATAACTCGCACGAGGTGACAGAACTTACACTAGGATAACGCAAGTACTTGTTACCTCAGCGAAAGTACGAGTATCTTAGCTACATTTACAGCCAAATTTTTCGAAAGGTCAGCTTTTAATTTACCTACTAAACCTACATCTCATTTACCGCAATATGGATTACGACATGGACGACACATCGGGTCAGAGAGAAGGGTTAGGTGACATTAATATAATTTATTTTATGCCTCTAACCGAGAAGCAGGATAGAGTTTTAGGTCAAGTTCAATGTGTACGCTTTAAAGGATGTTATACATAAGTATAACATCACGAATTTATGACCTAGACCACGAAAAGCTCGTTAGGTTTGTGTTACAAACACTTATAAATCGTTTGTCGTAATATTAAGTACGCTATACTGAGTCGTCTAGGCAAATATCGAGCGCAGTGCTATCACTTATGTATTTCGGGAAGAGTTCACTGTAGCTACCAAAATTTAAAATCACAAAGTTTGAAAGACTAACATTCAGGATCTTTACAAATACTTGTGTTACACTAATACCTGGAGTTCTATGATATGATTTGCCTGCCTGCAATTGTGCGCCAACGTTTTTTTCACCTTAAACGAAATTTCAAGTCAAATTATTAAAAATCCCCAACTTTTTTATTTCTATTTCATCGTTTTTCAAGTAGATATATTAACACAATAGATAAACAATGAATCTCACCCTTCTCTCAAAGTTTCTTGTCCGTCCTTCGTATAGTTTTTGGGATTCAGAGATAGCAATCGGGAAAAACGACTTAACGTGCCAGTCTGATAAGACTTGTGCCAACTAAGAAACTTTAAGAAAGCTAAAGTGCAAAAAGTGAGGATTTGAACTAGTATTATAATATTGGGGTATAAACTTTAATGTAGGTATTAATAGGCAGTAAAATTTATTGGATACCATTAAGTACCTATTCCAAGAATTAGGTCACTTTTTAGGAATCACATTGTAAGATAATTAGGTAGTTTTAATTAACGAAGCGTGTTTTCTGTTCCTAAAATATTTTTATAAAATTAGCAGATGTTTACTTTAAGATTTTGTCTAAAACGTGAGGCGTTTACTTTGCTTGATAATTAAGATAAATTATCTAATCCCAGCCTAAGAAAAATCAAATTACGAATAACGATCTTATCAGCGCATTTTAAAATTTTAGGTATGTATTGTGGCCCAGGTCTGTTTGTATTAGTGTGTATTTTCTCTATGTATTTATTCACAAAACAAAGTACTTATATAAGTACCTATTTTAATTCGTTGTTTTGTATTCACAATACCAAGTTATTTGCTAGATTTAGGGCTAAAAGGCGGTGTTGGATATTTATTTAACATCTAGTTAGTTCAAGGGTAAACAAGTTGTTTCAACATAGATCTGCTTGCACGTCTCGTTAGGCAGGTCCCTTGCCTAAGTACTAACTCACCAGTCACAATCTGAGCTGTGGCTCATGATAATGACGGTGACTGGTGCATATATTTTATTTCCATGCGAGTTTCTAAGTTCCCTTGACCCTAATAGGCAGGTTTCTTAGTAGTTATTGCACACAATAGCTATAAGATAGGTTGTAATAGCGTCTCATTACTTATGATTAAGAAGCCAATTTAAGGGACCTACTAAAACGGAAAATACCAGTGCCTAAGTAGCCTTTTCTGCGCCCTGTGCTAATTAGGTATTTGATTTCTTAAATGAATATGTAAAAAAAAGGTTAGTGCATCATTATGTTGGTTGTGAAAAGCTAATTGTAATAATAAGCTTTTCACAAGCAACTTTTAAGGTGTTGCACCTTAAAAGGTCGTACTTACAAATTAATTTGGTCACTTGTGATCACTTCAAAGCTTTAAGATTGTAATATATACAAACAACATAATTTTAGCCCCAAATAAATTATATAATTAGGTAAGATATTTGAGTGATCAATTATCAAGCCCATGATGTCCCACTGCATACTTATATACTTTTTGTGAATACATTCATTTATTATACCTACACAGAAACACTCAGACCAAAACAAACAGACATGTTCATGCACACAAATGTTTGTACATTTCTGTGCATGAACCCGGAACCTGGTGTAGTAGCCGATATTTCAACCATTACACCAAATGGGTCGTCAAAGGTAGCTCCTAATTATGTAATTCAAAATAAATTTCTCACAGAATCGTTCATAAATGCATCCTGCATTCATTGACCATACCTGTCTAGTGTTGCTGCCGTACCTACCTACTTGTCATTGATACTACGATGTTCTGATGATATTATCAGCCAACGCGTGTCACTCATGATCTCAAATGACCACGTCAGAATGTTCATTTAATTTTTACACTCTATCATCAGCTCTATATACGTCATCAATGTCTATCATCACCGAGGGGCACGAGCCTATAAAATGTGTATCGGCCTTAGTCGTCCATGCGGTCCCAGTGCGGATCGGCTGACTTGACGTACAACGGTGCGGTTTCATGGTGCTTTCCTTCACCGTATGAGCTTCGGATAAACATACATAATTTTCGAAAAGTCTAAAGCACATTGGTACTTGGCAGGATTTGAACCTACACCCTCCAGATCGGAAGGCAACAGACCACACAAATAAGCCACCGCAGCTCTATTGCACTCTGTTATTACTTAAACTCACTTCATTCACCATTAAGCAAGACTCCCGTTTTGGACAAGATTCCTTAATATTGTTAGAAAAGCCATTTTAAAATTTTAACGACTTTTGTACCTTTCTTGAAGCAGCGAATAAGTGTCTACAAATAAAGAGTAAGGTACCTACTAGGTGGAAGTCTCGGTACTGAGTCGTCTAGGTAGGTACACCGCAGTGCCAGATATCATCCCGTGAAACAGGAGTGTTATGCACTTTTGTTTCGGGATGAGGGCACTGTAGCTAGTGAAATTACCGGGTATAAGAGACCTAGCATCTGTTGTTCGGGTGACGGGCGTAGTGCGGCATTGATGGAGGATAATAACTGTCTATCAGTTGTTGGACTCCTTTAATGCCGCTCTGTCATGGTCTGGCGTATCACTTACCATCAGGTGAACGTCCAAACCGCCCTGTACACTTATAACATAAAATAAACATCCTCAACCGTGTGGCAGCAAACCATTATTACCATACAATTAAAAAGCATATTCTTATTCTTGTGGTAAATACAACAAACATTACCATGTGCTCACTCCCAAAGCCGAAGAGGCGACGAGGCAATGACCCCAATCCGCGATTTGGCCGGTTTACTTTCGCTGTTGCTTACGCAATTTCACCTTAGCCGCTTACACCTGACCTCGGATGACAGTGTTCTTGAATGGTGCTATTGTGTACTCGATACCGCGATGTTACTGATATTAGTGCTTTACTAAGATGATAAACACGATAACGGTAATATAGGTAGGCAGCATAAGGATGTCCCCATACATGTACTAGTGTATTCCTACATCTGTGGATGTCTCGATGATTGCGATATTTTAAATCTATTGGAGATTACTTGAGTTATTAGGTGTTTGACTAATCAGTACCTAATCCTATGCTAACAAGACCTTTTACCATATACTAAGTTACTAACTTTATACCTAAATTTCATACATTTGTGTATGTTTAACGTGGTTAGGTATTGGAGTATTGCGATAGTGTTGCACTATCCATAGTTAACTTTTATGAATAGTATTGCACTATCGATATTATTGATACTTTCGATAGTTGGTGTATCGATCCTTAGATACAAAGACGTTCAGAAGCGCCATATGAAGAGATGCAACATCGAGCCCTCGGAGTGGGAAGATTTGGCAGCGCTGCGCCCTGAATGACGTCGGTTTGTTCAGAGGCAGGTTCGCATTTTTGAAGATCAGCGTAAAGCTGATCTAGACGCTAAACGCGACGAATTAAAAGCCCGAACACCCATGACCATTCAGTTTAATTATGTCAATGGTAAGCTCACGTGTGCACAATGTGCTCGTGAGTTTACTGCAAAGATCGGCTACATTAGCCATCTTCAAGCGCATGTGCGCCGTACTGTTTAGGAGACGAAGTGGTCGCCATGACCGAAAACGGTCGGATTCATTCATTCAGTTGGTGTAATTTACAAGGCCGATACTATTGATAGTCATTTCTATATTGAGCTACGATACTATCGGTAGTACCTATTACAGTGTATCAATACTATTGCGCTAAACTAAGCTATCGATAGTATAGATGATTTTCGAGGTCAACTGTCGATAGTTCAACTATTGATAGTTCGACAACACTGATTACAACCTGGCCGTCCTCAAGAGTGAATAGGTTTTTTCTAGACAGGAAAGGCATCATCACTTACCATCAGGTAAGATTGGCGGTCAAATGCCTGTCTATAATGATAAATAAATAAATATCCACTGACATTCACACAGCGCCATCTAGCCCCAAGTTCAGCATGAAGCCTGTAGTACTAAACAACGATTAAACATACTTATATACATTATTTTTTGTAAATACATACATATTATACATAGAAAACACCCAGACCATTACAAACAGACATGTTCATGCACACAAATGTTTGTACTGCCCGGGGATTGAACCCAGGACCCTAAGTGTTGCAGTCGACGTCTCAACCGCAACACCAAATGGGTACATACGTTAAAAAATATATATTAATATCATCATATGTATTCCACAGCAACCGGCTATGACGCTATGGAGATCTGCATCGAAAACTGCGCTCAGTGCAAGAAAATGCTCGGCGCTTGGTTTGAGGGACCGCTGTGCGCGGAATCATGTATCAAATTCAAAGGGAAACTGATCCCTGAATGCGAAGACTTCGCGTCCATCTCGCCATTCCTTAACAAACTTTAATTTGTATGCCCAATACTTGGATGTGTACTTCGAAGTTGGATATTTGAACCAATTATAATACAATTCACAAAAGATGACCACTGCACTGATCACCAGAAATTCTTGTATTTTGTTTACGCTTGATTTTTAAAATATTTCAGAATTTTATTGTTTCAGTATCATTAAAATAGTATTTATCTTGTGCAGAACGCTGTCATTTGTGGTCATCTTTCGTGAATCATACAATACTATATAGCCATTTAAAAGGTACAGTAACTCAAAATAATTGTAAGCGATAGTTACATTCTACATTGGTGACCTGATTACGAGTTATTGATTGTACTCTTTAAATAAATTATAGGTAAATTACGTCATCACCCTTAGAGAGGGAGGAGAAAGGGGGAGAGGTACAAGAACAAGAAAATTTAAATTAATTTTAATTTATGTGTTTTGACTGACAGGTCAACGAGCGAACTGCTGACCATACATTTTGTTAGGTATATTACTGATAATGTACGACATGTTTGACGTCACTTTTTAAAGTATTTTCAATTTCCGTTTTTAACACCGATTCATGTTTGTTAAATTTATTACAAAACAATAGCTTTGTTTTGGATATAAATTGAAAGAATATTTTAAATTTTAAGTCTGAAAGTTTATAGAGTAATAGTACTTAATGAATCATAATACGTGTTAAGCCTTGTGTAGAAATATTATATTACTCAAATATGTTCCTAAATAAAATAGACTAGCTTTGATAATTATTGACCTATGCGTAGTGACAGCGAGGAATATTTATTATTTTGACCATTATATACACAATGACATTGACATTAAATATAAAAATATTTTTATTATTATTATAGCTATCCGAACAAACATTTCGAAAAAAAATTGTGTTAACTTCGCATTTAAACGTTTCGTACTCATAATTATATCAATGAATTTAATGGTAGCGTTAAGATAAAACACTTCGGAAATAATTTCATGCAAGTATTAAGTTTTATAAAAAGTGAAATTACTACATCTATTTTTAAGTTTATATTAAGTTACATTCTAATTTCGAAGTACACTTATGTATGATTAATCCAACGACCTTTGCCAAAGCCTCTTGATACTCTTAGGTTTAAGTTAAGTATTATTATGTAATTTTATATATACAAACTTATAGTACTTACAGGGATTAAGTTAAGACTTTTCAAATAAAAAATATGTGATTATATTAATATGTGCTTTTATTCATCTCATTTTACATGCAAAAATCTTATGACCTTACAATATCATAAAATAAATCCTATTGTATAAAATCTTATACATTATAGTTATAAAAGATGTCTACCTATTTTCTTCCATTAAGGGAGAATAGCTAAAGACAAGCAGTCCCGCAGTCATTTCACTGCTAGACTAGACTTCCCTCATAACTCATACCTTAAGGAAAATAATTGAATCCCAGCATATCTTCCTCAAGCCTAACTGAACTGTCAATACAAACCGCAACACTAAGACATTTTAGTAGTATTGCAGTGGATATTTTGTGGTTGTAATAGGAATAAAGGAAACGTTAAAAGTTTCAGACAATTTCGCCATAATATTTGAACATAAAAGTAACTTCTCTTAATCAATTAAATTTGGAATAATGCAAATTGAATGTTACACTTAAATAAAGAATAATTTCTACTGAAAAGAAGCTATGTGAATGAAATAAATTTGATTACTATAATAAAATTGATTACGATAATAAAATTGATTACGAAAATACAATACTTTATTATCAACATGCATTCAGGTATTATTTTCGAAATCCACAGAACAATAAGGACATAATATAGATTCTTCTTTTAACATGTAGATTTACAAGATTTTATCATTTATCGATTACGATACAATATATTAATATTCTGATGTGATGTGTGTGAGTGTGTGTAAACACACACACACACTGTTTTGTATAAAACACATATAGTGTAAGTATAGTCATAAGTATATATGTATATTTCAAATACAATACAAAGTTTTTAAAATATAATCACATAATAATCAATTTCACAAGTATACGACAAAGTTTGATGTTTACGATAAGTATGTTTTGTGTTTTAGACTGATACGAACAATACTAATATATTTATTAAGTAGATACAAACATTGTTACTACTAATCGAATATGAATGTATGTCTGAAATAAAGGTGATTATTATAAGACACTCCATTTGTTGAATTATTTGAAAATATTCAAAGACTTATAATATAAGATTCATTACCTAGAGAAATGCAAATTCTCCACATTATATACAAAAATAGAAATTATGATGTTATAAAATCATTTACATTGATACTTTTAAAATATAATAAACTTAAACCTAAATTTTGATAGCTAGTTATCACTATTTATGAACCTTTGTTTTATAAGGATCAGTTAACAGGTACTTCCATAGGTTGACTTTCCTCAGCTGCGGCTTCGGGCATCGCCATATTTGGTATCTCTGGGAGATCAGGCAATGAGGGTTCAACTGCAAAAAGATATATATATTTTCTTCTGTTAAACCCATTTTTCGCCGGGAATCCAGACACAATAGAAAATCTATTGCGTCTTCATTTGCAAACACCCAGAATAAGTAAAGATTATTTCGTTAACAATTAAAATAGTCTAATTATAACCTCTTCTCTAGCTTCAAATAAAAAGTCTGTGTAAAAAAACAATGCAAAAAAATGCCTCAAGTAGTTTATCCACTATGTTTTCCAGTATAAGGACAAATTTATCAAAACACTGACATCAAAAAATGTGTATTCTTTCAAATATATGTAATATTATAAGAAAGTAGATATCACATTTGTTTAATGATTAAAATAGAAAAGTTTAAAAAAATAGAATAAAAACAAAAAAACAATGTACCAAATCTCTGGCCAAGCAACAATATAACATGCCTAAAAGGCTGGCTGCATTTCCACACTGAATAACCAAACTGCGCAACAGCAAACCAAGAAATGCGCCAACCTTCTGGTAGCCTGTGCAATCATTTAGTTTCTTTTAACTTAATCTCTGTAAGAGTAATTGTAATAAATGTAGTTATTGTTACCTGGTGGCTCAGCATTTTCAGTTTGCGGCGGTTCTAAGTTTTGTGAAACATCCATGGGCTCTACTGGCACCTCTGGAGGTGGGAGCTGAAAATAATAATATGCTGGGTAAAACAGATTTGACTTGCAGATCATAAACAAATCACAAGAGGGCCATAAAAGGCCCTAATCTATTATTTCATGCAATGGTAAATAAATCTAGCCCTAAATTAAGCATATGCCTGTAAAATGGATACTAAATAACAGATTAACATACCTATATACTTTTTTAAATACATACATATCATACATTGAAAACACCCAGACGAATACAGACAGACATGTTCATGTACACAAATGTTTGTACTGCCCAGGGATCGAACCCTTGGTGTAGTATAATGTCATAACCACTACAACAGACAGGTCGTGGAATAAAATATCAAAATCAAATGAAAGAAATAGTAATAATTATATTCAAATTTTGCAGTATTTCAGATCAAATACTTCCTTTGATATTCAGCAGATTAGCAAACAAGCAGTTGATGAGATTGTAGGTACTGAAACTTGAAAGCTAGGACATGTTCCTACTATAATATAGTACCTATAACATTCCAATCCAGGACACAGTTCTTCTGCCTCATATAGAAAAGCCTTGGGGAATGAGGGTGAAACTGGCAGAAAAATTGTAACGCGATAGCCATGAACGAAAAAAGATTTGGTCTCAAAAAATACTGTTTTCTCTAGAATATGTCTAAACTGAAATGATCCTTTTTTGGGACCAAGCCTTTTTGCGTCCACGGCCATCGCATACGAATTTTTCTGCCAGTTTCAGCATCATCCTTGGGGAGATTGGATTATAGCCAGCTTACATACCCAATGCAGATTGGTGGATCTTAACATATATTAACGGTAAATATTAGCCTGGACTAACAACTTAACATCATTGCACCAAGTCTTTGCAAGTAATCATAAATTAATCTCTTTTAATGACAACCCATCTGGTGTAATGTGTCAAGACATCAGCTGTTACACCAAGGGTTTCAGGTTCAATTCCCGGGCAGTACAAACATTTGTGTGCATGAACATGTCTGTTTGTATTGGTCTGGGTGTTTTCTATGTATAATGCATATGTATTTACAAAAAAAATTATAGAAGTATGTATATCAGTTGTTTAGTACCCATACTACAGGCTTCACGATTAGCTTGGGGCTAGATAGCACTGTGTGAATGTCAGTGGATATATAGATTATTTATTTAATAAAACTGGAAGGAATCCCATAGTGATTTTCAATTTATACATTAGCACACATCATAATCAGAAGTTATTTAGTATAAAATTTAAAAAAGTTTTTAATAGGCATACCTCTGGTGCTTCCCGTGGAACTCTGCCAATCTTGTGTCTCACACTAAAAGGTACACATGACTCATAATATTGGATAACAAAGTCAGGGAAGCTCTGGTTAAGGTCTTTGCTGGGTACAACATCAAGCTCCATGCACCCATGCCTGGAAAATAACATGTATGATACATGAAAATGTTTGTGAATGCAATAAATAATAATTTTATTTCAATAACAATAAATTGAATCCAAATAAAACTACCAAAGAGATCTCAATTGTTCCGTAAACAAAATCTTCCCACAAACATGCATTATCTATTAGTTTTATGACAAATAAGGTATGATAATTCTCATTAGGCATAGTTGTGACATTTTAAACAATCAAGATATTGCGGGCCTCAAGCCAAAGGGGCGTATAGGAAAAAACGCATAATTTTTATTTGACCAATTGTTTCTAACTTTATCAATACTTGATCAAACTTTTTTGTCACACAAATACAAAAACCAATTTAAATACACATGAAAATTTTTAATAATGTAAGTTCACGAATGACAAAGATATTAAGTTTTCACTGAAAGCAGTTGTTCTCTTATTCAACCGTTTGGCTTGAAGCCTGTGAAATATTATTTTAATTGTAATGGGCTTAGAACTAAATGTGTAAGCTTGTATTGTAAAACTATTTAATTATTGCTTGGTTATTATTGTTAACAAATGACACATTCGGTGAAGACTCATTTCATACTAATAATCCTATACAAACTTACCATTTTACTAAGAAATATAAACTGCTATTGTACAATTGGGCTGCAAGGATTTTCTCAGGTTGCAGACCCCTGTCTATACCTCTTGGCTTCTCAATTTCCTGGAAATAACCAATAATAATATTAACCATAGTATACCATATATTCAATAAGATGTAACTCATAAATAGATTCATAGTTGAGCTATCTAGGGGGTTTCCGTTTACAGGGGCCTGAGGATGTGTTCCGATCGGGGACACTAAATGTCCCGATTAATTAAAGAAGAAAATCAGATGTTTTATTAAACATATATATATTTATGCTACATAACTTCTACTAATTACATCACTGTCAAGCTTTACATCACATTTTCTATGGTTACCTGTCCCAGTCTGTGACATCTAATCCCAATTTTTTGGCCTCATGCCCCAATTTAAAACAAATCAGACCTAGCAACACTAGTGACTACCCAATTCAAGCAACTAACAAAATGGTCAAAACACAACAATATAACTAACGAATTCTCAAAATCAAATTTTTGAATTGTTTTTTAAAACTAAACTTGCCTAACTTTCTTCTTTTGGCTCTACCCCTTTTCCGCGAAGCAACGTTTTCCTCTACAACATCTGAAGGTGTTGTTGCAGCCAGTGTTTCTCGGTCCTTTTTTTGGCGGCTATCTTCAAATGACGGTGCCGCCGCAGCATCAGTGCCTTCGGGTTTTCTTCTGGTTCCCATGTGTTATCATCGCTATAAACGCATTTAGAATATGAAGTATATAATTAGTAAGTATTATCCATTTCTTAACGAATGTGTTGTTTACTAATAAATATACCTGTACAGTTACCTGGAGTCTCCTTCCCAAGGTTTCCTTGGTGTCCGACTTCTTTCTAGGCATTTCGATAAAATTATGTGAGTTTTTTGATGAGAGTATCAAATCGAAGGGATTTGAATCCTCGAGCCTTGTTTTTTAAATTCAGTATTTATATTTACCTACATAAGATATTTGTATGATTGTATATACGCTTGATCGATGTCTTGGTGTTGAGATGGGTGATAAATAACGTCACAGTGAAAAAATCACCGTGATCCGCTAACAAAAGTGATCACCGTGATCTGTCACCGAGGAACAACGTTCCTAAATAACGTTGGTCGTTCCGTGCGGAGCGCTGATCACAGTAGTCACGTCAGTAACGTTGTAACGTCGTCTAGCCGAGTCGCGCCTAGTCGCGCGGAGCGCTGATCACAGTAGTCACGTCAGTCACGTTGTGACGTCGTCTAGCCGGCTCGCGCTCGGCCTGCGCGGAGCGTTGATCGCAGTTGTTACTACAGCCAGTGCTGCCAGTGGCCGATAGTCAAAAGTAACACGAGACAGAACAAAAAGTTACATTTTGTCAGAAAAAGTAACATTGCCTTTTTTTTGTGGAAATTGGCAAAATACGTTAATAATAAATACGTTCCTTGACTCTTTATTAAAAGTAAAAAATTGTAACAATTGTGTTGTTGATCGCATAATCGACTGTTGACGCTGAAAAGGAAAAAAGTAACAGTCAGTTAGATATTTATATCTATGTAAAGTACTAATCCATTTATGAATGTCGTTCAATACCAACCTGCTTTGTCATCAATCAATACAAAAACTATAAAAAGTATCCGCCCCTTTATCAAACTTGTCATGGCCAGTCTCCACCAACGAGCCGAAACTCGTTGAGAAGAAGTCCGGGGAAGGAGTTATCAACTCGATGCCGTATCCTCTAACGAGAAGAAACCAAAAAAAAAAATGGTCAGTCTGTCTAACAACGCCATGTTGTTTTCTATCAAGCGTGCCAAGCTGACAACATGAATTAAAA
Source organism: Leucinodes orbonalis (assembly GCA_019425675.1). Taxonomy (NCBI): domain Eukaryota; kingdom Metazoa; phylum Arthropoda; class Insecta; order Lepidoptera; family Crambidae; genus Leucinodes; species Leucinodes orbonalis. The sequence continues at coordinate 23,577 of PQWD01003959.1, read as the reverse complement.
TTATATTCATAAATGCGTTCCGATACACGATTTTGTTCGAAATTCTCAAGTAACATAAAAGTAACATTGAGTGTGGTGTAACATGGAAGTAACATTGGAGGGCCAAAAGTAACGTAAAATGTTACAAAAGTAACATTCTGGCAACGCTGACTACAGCGTCACTCGCTTCGTGAGTCATCATGACTGGATTGTAGGGCTGGCTATCCGAGATCGATTAATTGCAATGCAAAATCGATCTTTTGGAGCAAAATAAAAAAAATCGATCTTTTTAATCGTTCCTAAGCATTGAATCGATCTCGGACATTCTAAAATCGAGTTTCAATTTATCTGTTTTGTTTTATACTATACAAATAGTTGAAAGCCCATATTACAAGAGCGTCGGAGGCTCATTGGTGTGGGCTGTTGCCTTCCGAACTGGAGGGTGTAGGTTCAAATCCGACCAAGTACCAATGACTTTTCAAATTTTCGAAATTATACGTTCGTTTATCCGCCGCTCTTACAGTGAAGGAAATCGTGAGGGTAGGTTCGTCCCCCTCGATGAGAACGTACTATATGAGCTGATTAACCAAAAAATGCCTACTGCAAACTAAAAAGCAAAAATATAAGCTAGCTAGCTTAATAGAAATGATTCAATAATTCTTTCATAATTTTGATGTCGGTGCCAAGTGCCAAACAAACTCTTCAGCTTTAATACAGGTAAGTAGGTTAGAAAGATCAATCACTCTGTCTCCTTGTTTAACTTTGCACCGACTTCAAAATTAAAAAGAATTTTATGACCTTTTCTATTGATAAATTTGTTTTTTACTTTTGATTTGAATTCGGTATTTTTTAAGACTTTATGCTTTAAATAGTCCTCGAGTTTTACAAATTTGATTTTTTATTTTATATTATATTTTATTGTTTTGTACCTAATAAACATATATTCATAGTTTTCTATGTAAAATAATTGTTATTATCGAATTTCCTGATAAAAAAACTATTAATTATAACATTTGTCTTGTTTTTTTACAAATTTGATTTAAACTTACATGGTAAAAACTAAAATCGATATTTTGTTTAAGATCTCGATTTTTTGTGGAAACAAATCGATTTCAAAATCTATCTTTTTCGGCAAGAATTGCCATCCCTACTGGATCGCTCGGCTCGGCCTGCCATTGGTCGGCTGCACTCGGCAAGACAACATTAGTTAGGTAATGCGATAGAAAGAGATAGCACAATAACGTTCCACAGAGCTATGTTCTATTTAAAACGGCAGTTTATAAAATCAATGCGTCATGATATTTTAATTCAAGATTTAAATGTTTTTAAATAAAACTTTAAAATATTTGAATAACAATCATACCGAATGTAATTTTACTACAGTCAAATCCTTCTATAAGAATCCCGATTTATGTACCAAGATTAACAAGTACTATACATTCATAATTTGTATTTGAGCAGCCTTAAGAGGGTGATTTGAAATTGATTTAAAAGTAAAATTTTTGTTTTTAAGAAGTACTTCAATATAATTGCCTATTTAAAGTTTTACTTATTAGAAAATCAATAGTTAAATTAAAATGTCATTATTGATTGGAACATAATATAATTTATAAGTAATAATGAAAAACTTAAAATTTCGCAGTACGCAAGCAAACAATAATTATCAGTATAGGTACTATTCCTATTTCTTTTAGATCAATAGTAAAATATCAAGAATATTAAATAAGTCAAATATATTTCGTGTACGTGTCTATTCTAGATTTTGTCTGTTTACATTTACTCGAACTAGAAAGAATTACATTTTCGTCACTTTTTTTGCTTGTTATCATCTGACAAGTGCATGTGAATTCAAAAAGTTATGGTAGTTAGTTATTAGTTTGTTTGAAACCTTGGAAGAAAGTTAAGCAATATTGTGAACATTACAATTTTATTCATATTAAAATTAGTGAAGTAAAAGCGGTGTTGTGTAAATATAGTAACAATTAATGTGTAAATAATAACTTTTAACTATTTTTCCTTTTAAGTATATAACAATAATAGTGTGTAGTTATATCGACGCGACGTTAACTTTTATTATTAAATAAACGGTGAAATAACTGCTCTTGATAGCCATGGCGGATTCACGAAAAATGAAAACGAGCTATTTATGGAATTGTTTCGACGGTTCAACTGATGTAAATAAAATAGCTACCTGTAAGATTTGCCAAAGCAAAATTAGTTATAAGTCCTCTACATCTAACTTAAAAAAACACTTAGATCGGAAACATCCTACTGTACAATTTGTTTCGTCAAAACCTTCGTCATTCTCTTCGTCACAACCACCACCAGAAGCTACTACTTCTACTCAAAAATATATCAACCTCCTTTCCATCAATATCTACAACTATACCATCAGATTCCGCCTGTGGTTCTAAAGAAAGTGGACAGCCATTGAACTCGACCAGCAGTAGTGAAGGCGGGAAACGCGCAACCACAACTTGTCCTTCGATTCTCGCATCTTCAAAACCAACACAATTTCAACAAATAAATAAAACACTGCTCAGTCAAAATATTAGTCGGTACATAAATAAAAAACTTACACCAAATGAAAAAAAAAATTAGACCTTATGTTGATGCAATTATTTATATTTGATTACCAACCGTTTTCAATTGTTGAAGATAGAGGATTCAGAGCTTTTGTGGCTAGTTTAAATCCTTCATATCATCTTCCAGATCGAAAGGTCCTATCTAATAATCTTTTGCCTGCTTTATATGAAACGTGTCTGGCGCAGACGAAAGAAAAATTAGAAGCTGAAGCAGAAAGTGTCTGCTTAACTACAGACATTTGGACATCAAGTGTAAATGATGCATACCTGGTAGTCACTATATTGATAAACACTTTATTTTAAAATCTGTGCTCTTGGAGTGTGTACCTATTTCTGGTTCACATACAGCCGAAAATATCAAAAGCATCGTAGTCCGCATCGTGCAAGACTTCAAACTAAAAGAAAAGGTCTTAATAATGGTTACCGATAACGCGAGTAACATGAAGAGTGCTGCGGAGAAAATGGGCTTCAAGCATTTCGGGTGTTATGCCACACTTTAAATCTTATAGTCAAACACTGTACGACGGAAAATACTGCTGACAACACTATTCGTGAGATAATCGTTAAAAAAAAATAATCGACATCTATCTATTATGTCATTAATATCAACATTAATTTAAATGCGACAGTCCTAAGCCTGTAAAGTGTGAAGGTTATTTTGAATTAACGTGTGTTCTGTTTTTATTATTAGCAAAAAGCAAACAATTGCCCATGACTAACTGAAACATGCATCGTGATCGGAGTGACAACTGTGACAATGCTCTCATACTAAAGGAACGGAATCTGTAACCTAGGAAACTTATTGTGCCGAGAGTGACTGCGGTGACTGGCGTGACAAAGTAACGATTATTTATTGACGTTACTTTTGAGTCACTGTCACGACGGTCACGGTGACTGAGAAGTAACGATTTTGCACATGTCTAAATTGTCACTACATAACACCATATACTTTATACTTTACATACTCTTTGCATAACACAGTGTTGCCACGTATTAGTTTATTTGTGTAAGATATGGGGGTTGTTGGAGAAGTATAAAGGCTAGATCGTGCTAGGACTAGATGGAGCTTCGATAACAAACAAAAGTTGTTCTGTACAGAAAAATGCTAAAATAATCGTAGAGCGTTGAAAGAAATGGCATCGAACCGAAGAAACAGCGTGGAAGTAGTGATAAACATAGCGAAAACTTTATACTTTGGTTATATTTTTAAGACGGTGAAAAAGGGCTAGATTGCCCTTTTCGAGCTATACACCACAAGATTTTTTCGGTATGTCACATACTATGATGAAAGTCAGTGGTTCACTGTTTAGTCGTTTACATTATGGCTTTCTACAGTGAATATTAAGTTAAACCCAAAAATAATAGTCCTTGGTTTTAGCCTATACTAGTCAATTCACTGGACTACCACGTCTTATCAGTGACCGATGGCCCCGAAATTATTGTCCAACGCGCGCTATACACTCCCAGATGACGTGCGTGTGTAATGCGTGATCGTGGGGTGTGTATGCCTGGTGGGTGTAAAGTGGCGTGGCCATGACTGGTGACTGATCGGTGTCTGGCGCCGTTCCCGCGCAACTCATACGCATTCGCTTGTCGGCATTGTTCTGGCGGCTACCATTCGACAAAGGGCTCGCTGGTTAGAGTGCCATGAGCCATATAGTGTCCATATATATTAATTCTCTTAGAAAATATTTCTTTGGATCAATAAAAAGTAAATTTAAAATATGTGTTACCTTCCTAGATGCATTGTACTTCATTTGAAAAATATGTCATATCATTCTCCAGACAGAATACACATATACACAATAACAGGCCCAATTGAGCACCTCCTTTTTTGAAGTCTGTTAAAAAAGGAGTTCACCTTTAGTAAAAACTGCTAGATTTAGCTCCAGGGCTAAGGTGGCAACACAGCATTTACCTTTTTCATTCCATTTAAAACAAGCTATAATCATCGACTATGCTGCCTCGTCATTAGTAATTATAGTTTTGTTTATTGATGAAGTAATTAATGATGAGTATGATGATGATGAGTGATGATCAGGATAATGATATATTAATATCCTTCAAGTTTTTGCAGACTTGAGATCGATTGAAGATGTGGGACTTTACTGAAATCTTACAGGGATTTTTTGAAACAACTCAAAGTGACCGTTGTACTGCTTTGTTTCTACTGCTAAGTGTTTGTGAACAAGTGCAAATATTGACAAATGAAATATAGCATTACAATGCGGGAACGATCACTTTCAGTTCTCTCAGGAAGTCGCGTAAGGTTTCAGTAAAGTGAGGAACTTCTTTACTGAAACTAGTATGGCATTCATATATCGTCTATCATACATCATTATCATAATCATCACTCATCATCATCATGTTTGAAACTCAGTTCTTCATCAATAAAAAAAGAGAAAATTTACTAATGACGAGGCAGTATCATTTATGATTTTAGCGTTTTCCAAATGGAACCATTTAAAAGAACCTTGACATTTGACATTTCTTCAACAATAACGGGACCTAACCTCAAAAAAAATTTACCATAATTATATTTTTTTGTTTTTAAACAAAATAGAAATAAATATTATACCTGCCAACTTTTTGAATCGTAAAAGATATACAGTGAGTAAACCAAAAGGGTGTTTTGGTTGGATATAAAAATATTCAATTTATTAAATAATGCTCTTTAAATGTTAAGAGGTTATTGAATTCCTTCTAATTTGTTAAATAAATAAAAGGAGAACATTTTTGAGAACTAAAAGTGAAATTCAATACATTTCTACCAGAACACCTACTTCCCTTAATGGGAAATAATTTAAAGTTTAGAATTGAAGTTATTTGAATGAACACAGAAGAAAGCTTCCTAAATTAAAACTACTTTGTTGATACTAATAATTCTCTTTTTTCAGACATGGCGGAGATGGGATTATTTAGTAGCAGTAGAGCATTCTGCGTAAGATGTGGCTCCATACTACCGATGCTGCAAAAGTTTGGATCTGTAAAGTGTTATCAGTGTAGTGCCATTTATGAAGCTTCTAGTGAGTTTGTTTTGACTTTTGTTTCTTTATTTCACAAATAAGAAAGTACAGGTCATCACACACAAACAACAAAAAGTTAATACAAGATGAGTTTATTTTTAAATTCAGTTTTCTTACAATTATTATGGGATGATTTTTTAGATTAACAATAAACTAAAGGCTCAATCACAAAGAAATATCAACCAAAAAAATTCCGAGCTGCTTGACACATATGTTGACTTACTGTAATATTAATGACATAAATTAAACATTAAATTTTTGACCTAAGGCAAACAATAAAAGGGAACAAAATCAATTGAATGAGTGACATGGTTATGAATTAAAATTCTGCCCAACCAACGAAGGGCAGAATTTTGCTGCAGACACTTTTTTAGTTAGATTGTGCATCTAGTTACTTTATTGTGTACCTAAGGATAATAAAGACTATATTTTATCCTCTTCTGTCTCACAAAGTTAAGTTGAAATTTTTAAGTTGCTTAAGATTTCTGGCAGTTTCAAGTTTTAAAGTAAAGATTTTAAAAAGTTCTATCCAGCATGGAACCGAGGCCAGCCTTATGTTTACAAAGTGCAATCTTTATTGGACTTGGATGGCCATTAATGATAAAAACTGAACCAAATATAAAAGGGGAAAATGTGTGAGGTAACTGGTGAATTCAATATTACCTTTTCCCTTTAGATTTTCTTTCAAATTTGCTTGTGTTGTTGCTCCCTTGAGTTGCGAGTGTATATACTAGCTTTCATCATGTTCTCTAGCAGATTGAATGTGGAAAGTTACTTTCGCTCTTGGAACTATGTCCAGGAAATATATTTGTGGAACAAGATAGGTTCATAGGGGGTTAAATTCATGTGATGACACGTGCATAATTTAGTTCTGTAGACATAGTTCCTCGCATATGTGGAACTGTTTATGGCCCTATTATATTTTTTAGAGAAGACCATTGTTTAGTTATGAGATTAATAGTGATTTAATTAAGGTCCTGAATGGAGTTTATATAACAACGTTAGTAATTTTTTTATTTATTTATAGATTACAATAACCTGAAATTTGAATACACAGTACACTTCAATACTGTGTCGGAATTTAGTGACAAAAATGTAATAAGCATGGACAATCCAGAAGGACCAGTGGTTGAGAGGAAGTGCCCCAAATGTGGTAATGAACGAATGTCGTATGCAACATTGCAGCTGCGATCCGCTGATGAAGGCCAAACCGTCTTCTATACCTGTACAGAGTGCAAGTGAGTTCATTTTTATTATCACTAATATTATAAAGGGCGAAAGTTTGTTAGTGTGTATGCCACTTCTTCACATCCAAATGGATTTCGATGAAACTTTACAACAATATGGCTAAGATATTAGGGAATGACGGGAACCGGAACTTCGCGGGTGAAACCGCGATGTGCTGCTAGTACAGTACCAACACAACACAACAGCAAGCCCCAAACTAGGTACTTATTAGCCTGTTATACAAAACAATGGATTAACATACTTGTACACTTTTTTGTAAATATAACATAGGTATTATAAAAAAATCCAGACCAATACAAACAGACATGTTCATGAACACAAATGTTTGTGCTGCTTGGGGACCGAACCTGGAACCCTTGGTCATGGTACAATTACCTTGCCTTACCGTACCGTGCCTTGGTGTAATTGCCGACGTCTCAACCATTGCACCAGACGAGTCTTCCTGTGTATGTTTATGCCTTAAAGTGACAGCAATTTAGAATTCAATTGTCACCACCCCTATATTTCCAGTGGTTGCTGAAAAGTCGCCTCCTTAGGCACAAGCTAGGCAACTTAGGCAACTTAGAGCGTCGGTGGCTCAGTGGTGTGGACTGTCGCCTTCCTACCGGGAGGGCTGAGGTTCAAATCCCGACACGTACCAATGTATTTTCGAATTTTCGAAAAATATATGTACGTTATCCGACGCTCTTACGGTGAAGGAAAACATCGTGAGGAAACCTTCATGCACGCCTGCGAAGAGATTCGAAGGTTGTGTGTGAAATCGTCCAATCCGCACTGGGCCCGCGTGGACGACTAAGGCCTAATCACCCTATACGGGTAGGCTCGTGCCCCTCGGTGGGGACGTTTAATGAGCTGATGATGATGAGGCACAAAACATTCAGCAGGATAGTAGTAGTAGCAGTGCTGTCTTATTTCACCTAACCTTTTTTTTTATTAAAAATTTGAGTGCGTTTAACTGCCATCTCACCTGATGGAAAGTGACGATGCCGAAGATGTATCACGCGAACTCAAATAATGCCGATTCACTCTTGCCTTGAAAACCCCTAAATTATATCGGATTATATGTATGTATCGGAAAACACAGACGCAGGAAGGTCATTCCACTGCCTTGCGGTTCGGATGATGAATGAGGAACCGAACTTTTTGGTTAGAATGGGTGGTATATCGACAACAAAGGGGTAGAATCCCTCCCTACGATGAGTTGTCCGATTGAGAAATGGTGCTGGGGGAATTAAATTGTGCAATTCCAACGCACAACGAAATGCAACCTGTAAAACCTTATAGTTACTAGTGCAGGATTTGCCATATAGTAAGAGTAACAAATGCTACGGGCCCCGCGGATTGAGGGACCCCGCACTACAAGTAAAATACCCGTTTGACCACAAATAAATAATAAAAATGAAAAGGGTCGTAAATTATCTTGCACGCTTTATGCGTGATCATAGTTTTATGCCTTCGCAATTTAAAATAATAGTGGGTTACACATAGGCTACGTTTAGACGTAGGAAAATATCTAACACCACGGGCTACATCGCGGGGCAAAAAATACCTGTTTCAATACTTTTTTCTATTTCAGGTACAAGGAAACTGAGAACTCATGAAGAAATGTTCCTAAGTTAAGTCAATAGTTATTTATTGCACATTCTTGTGTGAATATATTGTTTAAATAAATTTAATACTACAATTATGCGTTTTAAAATCGTGAAAATTAATTCAAAAGCTTACAGAAGAAGCATCCTCCATTTCTTCGTACTTATATTTGAGTAAATAATAATCATAGTATTTTTTTGTATAAGTAAACAGTGACTAGTTAAATATATACAGTAGATATTCTTCATCTTCCTCAGCTCATTAAATGTCCCCATCGGGTACGAGGGGTACGAGCCCATCCGTTAAGGGTGTATAGGCTTTAATCGTCCACGCGGGTCCATCCAGGCCGACGTCACGCACAACCTTACATAAAAACACCCAGACCATAAAAACACATATGTTCATGCACACAAATGTTTGTTATGCCCGGGGCGAACCCGGAAACCCTTGGTGTAGTAGTCGACGTAATCACCATACACCAAATGGGTCGCGTCAGAAAATTAAGACGTCGAAATTATAAAGTAACAGTAACAGCTCATTTGGAACACATTTTAAGTATTGATGACAAACCTTTGTATTTTTTATACGTCCATGTCCGTATAGTAAAGAACCGTATGATTCCCGCAACAATGTTCTGCTCTAAGTGAGCCGGCTGAATGACACACATCCAACGGAACCGAGCCGCCAACACTTCATTCACAACTCCCGGCGATTCTATATTAGATATTAGTCGGAGAGCCGGCCGTATAAAATTCCTATGAAAGAAAAGCAAAAAAATATTTTGATGTGGTCGACTTACGTTTCTTGAATGAATTGAGCTCATCGACCTTTGAAAACTCAATCTCAATCTACTCATCGAATACTTTATTTTTCGTTAATTTTATTAATGTATCTTATGAGTTATTATACACAATGTCTGGAATTACAACCGGAAGTGAGGTCATAATTTTGTAGTCCGAGAGCCGGCGTAATAGTTATGGGTCAGATGCATGAACAATTTTTTGAATAGAAACTGAGAAAACAACAACTAAAAAAAAAGGGTCAACCCCTGAAAATGTCTGATATTGTCCGATTCTCAGATTATTCAAATTGTCATCATATATCTGATCCATAGGACTTTTATACTGGCTGGCTCTCGGACTATATGAGTGAAACCATCCCGTTTCTCATTCAGTATGCTCTACCGACTGAGAATCTGACACAACCTCTACACTACTCGCGAAGTTGGCCGAGGTTAGACGAATACCGTAGTGTTGAGACTTCGGCATATTTCATCCGATCTTGCTCGAATTGAATTCCATTTTCTGTCGGTTTTTGGACCGAGTCAAAGGCTCGAAGTTGCACACTACTCGGAGTACTCGGACAGTCTCGAACTACTTCGCGAGTAGTGTATAGACGCATTACATTCGGCATGCGCTACCAACTGAGATTCTGAGCATTTTTACTAAACTCTGAGCGAGATGGGTATATGTTTCATATGTTTTTTTGTCATATCAGAGTGGACGGGATGTTTTTTTTTGAAGCGTGGCGTCGAGATGAGGCGTAATTAATTTGATCATTCGGCATACGGTGAGTTGTAGTGGTTGTGTGGTCCGGTGGATGTTTGATGGGTTTCGATAAAAGGCGGACATCGGAGTGATGTGTATCAGCTGTGGTTTGTAATAGATGTCTGTGGTTGATTTAAGGCGCGAATGAGGTGATGATGGTATTTAGTCAATATTTTCACGTATACACAGGCATGTCATGTAATTTTTGACGGGCCCTGAAATAGTAATAATCACAGATTTCCCAATACAGGAGATGTGGCAAGCCGCGTTTTTAAGTGCGACAAATGTAAGCTCAACGAGCATACTCTGGCTGCCAGTTTACGCTCTGAGAGATGAGTCAAGACGCACGAATAAAAGAAGAAATAACCGTTTTTCCCAAAATGCCATCCTGTGCAATTGTAACATGCCATCATCGCAATGAATCAGTAAATTTACCAAGAAATATAATAACTTTTCACAGGTAAGAACCGAAAAGAAATTGCGACACTGGGACTGCCTATAAACTTGGCGGCTGTGTCCAGTCTAATTGTATATTCGGATGTCTGTGGTAATAATAGTCTCCCATAGCTATGCTGTGCGGGGAGGCCTGTGCCCTCAGGTGCCGTTATAGCTTTGTTTGTTTGAGTTTTGTATTTAAAAATTGCGGAAATATACCGTTTGGGCAAACACCTGGTAGTACCTAATTGGAAACTTTCGCCTATATTAGTCACTCGATCTTGAAAAGAGACCATTATGCAATTGTGTGGTTGCTTACTTGGGACGTAAAAATGATAACAGACGTACCCAATCAATAAGTCAGATACTTGTATGGAGGGAGTAATATTAATTTCAAAAGCTTAGATAAACAATAGAAAATCAGAGCGTCGGTGGCTCAATGGACTGACTGTCGCCTTCCTACGGGAGGGCTGAGGTTCAAATCCCGACACTACCAATGGTTTTTCAAATTTTCGAAAATATATATGTACGTTTCCGACCTTTACGGTGAAGGAAAACATCGTGAGGAAACCTTTATACACGCCTGAAATTTAAAGGTTGTGCGTGAAGTTGTCCAATCCGCACTGGGCCCGCGTGGACGACTAAGGCCTTATTAGACTTATCACCCTACACGAATAAACTCGTGCCCCTCGGTGGAGACGTTTAATGAGCTGATGATGATGAGATAAATAATAAACTCTAAATGCACAATCTCACTCAAAAAGTGTCCATGGCAAAATTTTACCCATCGCGTTAGTTGGGCAGAATTTTCATTCTCCAATTAGTTTATTGTTAAGATTAAAAGCCGACTTTACCAATTACTCAATACGACTAGCGATAGGATAACTATCTTTGTCCATTGACATTTAAATTTCAATAAAATTTCGGTGCTGTTGAGCAGTACATACTAACTCTTAGTCACTAACTTTTGAAATGTTCATTCTTGTTCGAACCATTTGAATTTTCAATATATAGAGAGTTTTCTCTATGTAATTGGTCCGATCCGAATGCCACTTCTAGGATCACAGATGTTTGAAAACCAAACAGAAGTGTTATACGCAAAAGTGAGCAAAGATAGGCTTTAATAGAGTATCTCAGCCTACTAGTGTCGTAGAGGTTCTGCGAGATGTGTTGACATCGATAATGGGTGTGCTATTCACAACACATTATTCTAACATAATATATTGCTTAAGTATTGTAAATAGGCAGCAAAACTTAGTATCTTAAATAGCTACATACCATAATCATTGTAGTCCTTACATAACATCGTTTTAGATTTCTTTGACATCTTGTGCTGGTGTCGCAAATGAATTTACTATTATAGCAGTTCATTTATGTAGATATCGCAATTAAAGATTACTAGTTATACAGTTGACTAGTTGGTTTTGCGTCTAGTAGCTACAGTATTAGTACTGCTAGAGCTTGGGCGATATCACGAATATAAGGTAGATAGTTCACTAGAATCGGTATCGCGAGTAGATACTAAAAGAGCAGTTGTCTGATCTCGATATATTGAATGGAAACTGCTCAGTGGACTAGTACCGTTAACAAAGACTGGTTTGATTAATATTGGTATTGAAAGTAAAGACTAATAGTCAGTTAATTAGAGTTGGTATCGTGTGTAGGGCCGTCATTAAATTGGAGGCCCTGGGCAAATTAGAATACTGGGGCCCTTATAACTTTAGTCGAGAAATCTTATGTATGTTTAACTAAGGGGGGTCCTATTGATCGTGGGGACCCTGGGCATTTTGGCAAATTGTCCACTGGGAATGAGAGGCCTGTGAAGAGTATCTATTAGTTACGTAGTTGATTTGTGTCGGTATAACGAAAGTGTTTCTTCGGGTATAGCTAAATGGGCACAAAGCCCATAAAGCGATAAAACTGACACGAGGATTATTCTGATGATTCAATGATCAGATTATACCTTATCGATAAGGAGAATTTTGTGTTATGAATAGCAGTTCTAAAAACTAGTTCAGCAGTTGACTGATGTTGGTATCGTGAATAGAGACTACTGAGTTGACTATTATCGATATAGCGAATAGAGACTATTCTAGTAGAGTTTCGCGAATAGGAACTGTTCTATAGGTACTAGTTGAGGACTTGATAAGTTTTAGTATCACGAATAAATACTTCTGAGTTGACTAGTATCGATATCGTGAATCGAGACTACTAGTAGATCATTTGACTAGTGTCGGTGTCGTGAGGCAATAGAGGCTTTATTAGTAAAGCTTTTGATAGTCTAATTTTGCGAATAGAGACTATACTATAATACCAATACAGTAGAGTAGTGTTGGAAATTATTTTTTGTTTTTTGGATGGACTTTTCGCTGTAAGCCAAGGAGAGCCTTCACAGCTTCACCGGGCGCAGATGGAGAGCGCAGATGGCTCTTCAACATCATCATCATCATTACAACCTAGAACGTCCACTGCTGCACGCGGACCGATCCCTTGCAGTTGACATCCATCTGCTACCCACCACCTTAACCAGATGGTGATGATGATGGCTCTTAGCCTAAAAAAATTGTGTCAATCTGGCGAACATGCATTAGAGCAGTTGACTAGAGTAAGTATCGTAAGTAGGGACTCTACTAGTAATACAGTTGACACAGTTGGTTTTGCGAATAGTAGCTGTATGTAAGCTATTGAGTTGACTATTATTGGTTGACGTGTAGAGACTGCTGCTGAGTTGACTAGTATTGATTGACTAGTAGAAGCTACTAGTGTGGCAGTCGGCTAAGGACCGTGTATCGACATCGATAGCCGCCTGCACCTGTCACTAGAGGCGGGGGCCGGGGCAGGTGCGATCAGACGCGGCGGCGGCCAGTCTCCCGCGGCCCTCGTCTCGACCGCACGTCGCGTCCGCACTCACACCGCACCATCACACGTGCGTGCACCCTATTCTGTTGTTCCAATTTCAAAACAGTGCCCTGTGAACTTATAATAGGTCGGATTATAACATTACGCACACGGTGAGTCGACCACAATTGTTGTTCTTTTTTTTAAATAAGTGCGTGAACGTGTTTCTATCATTGGCAACGGTGAAAATCACCGCTTTTTGATGTTAACCGAAAAGTATGTTAGTGACACGGTATATTCGTACCCTACGGTCCCGTGGAAATGGTTTTTACGTAAGCGAGGAAAGTATGTGCGAAGTTTTTCACCCGTGATATTTTCTTGGCTATGTGAAAATGGGTTTATAATGATGTTGAGATTTTTCACATTGGCTCTAGTGAATTTTTGATGGGAACCATTGATTAATGGAGTTTATGTTAGAATGAGAAAATAGTGAAATTGCAAAAGAGGTATTTTATTTAATGTGATTATGGATTTACTTATCACTTTTAATTATTATTTTTTTCTATTTAGCTGAAATAAGGCACAATCCAAGAAGTTTTAGGAAAAACATATTAAACTGAAAAATAAACCAAAATCAACTTTCCTAACTTTTATTGACAAAATAAATGTCTCTCTTTAATTCATTATACATTTGTATACATCATTATTGTTCTTAGAAGAAAACATTGAACTATCACGTTACAAAATGAATATTCGTAACACATCTGCTAAGCATTCCTTAGTAACACTTATAGATAATAACGGCGGCATACAAAATATCAACGCGGAGCGCATTACGATGCCCGAGATTTGTACGACATACGTAAGTAGAGAAATATTCCTGTAATTATAAACGTAAATATATCGTGTGTATAAAAATAAAATAATAATAAACTTTAACATAAAAATAGCAAAGGAATGGAACTCTTTGCCTCCTGATGTGTTCCTCGATCATATACAAGGCTGTTTCTAGGCAGGCATGATCCATCCTCGGCCGCATCATCACTTACCATCAGGTGAGATGGCGGTCAAATGTCTGCCTATAGACGATAAAAAAAAGTAGTATTAACGAACAAAGTTATTGCAGTTAAATCAAATTTATGTTTTATCTAGCTAACTGTCCGATTAAGGCTACTGCAAGTTTTGATTAGTACTGAGTCCTATTTAAGTTATTAGCATTACCTATAATTAATAATTTAAAAGTATATTATTCTAAAGTATGTTTTTTGTGCCTAATCAAGGAATTCCAATTTAATCCTTACCGACTATTGCTGTACCAAGATATGATACAGCTTTTATCGGCTCTTGGATAAAGAGGAAATATATTTCTTTCAAAGTAGCGTTACTATAGCGTCTTCCTTTATTCTAAGTCCTTAGTGAAGCGCTCCCTGTTCTATGATTTCAAGAAGAGATCCCAATCTCCGCAGTACCATTTCATTTAATCACATAATCTAATGGAATGAACCAAATTGTATCGAGTATATTAATTATCATAGCAGAATATAACTTATCTTAACTGAGCAGATTTCTTACAACAATTACAAGGATAGTACCTATCTAAAAGCTCAAGATATTAAACTGAGGACTCACTTAACTATGAAATAGTAGTGAAGTTATACATGTACCAAAAGCAAAAGATATCTTTTCAAACAACTTTTAAAATGTGGTCAATAAAACCAAATAAAAATATGAAAGCGACACCTTCATTACCCATATATAAGACAGACAGAATGTAATCTATTAAGACAAATTAGTTTTCAAGTAATGAAACACGTAATGTATGAGAAAGTATTGTTCTGAACTTTCAAAATACTTAGGGTTAATAGATAAGAGAAATCACAATCTACACTTGTATCACGCACAATGCGTGGCGGAACGGCACTAATTAGGCTAACGAGTGGTAAAGCAAATACCTCAACAGTTTTACTAGTACGCTTAGCTTGTCACTATTGTTGACCCGAGGAAAGTATTTGCTGAGGCAGTAACGCTCTGTTGGTTAAATAACAAGTCTGCATTTTATGACTTTATAAAGAAAAAGCAGGAATATTAGATTCCAGAATATCAGTCTTTATTGAGAGAAATTTCCTTGGAAAATGTCTTTATATTAAAAATATTTATTTTGTTGTGGAAAATTTAAAAACTGATAATGGAATATTATTTTACGAAAATAACAAAATAACTACGACATTAGCCATTTTGCAGAAACTAAATATGTAAGTGATCGTTTCTTTAGATTTGTCATTGTAAGGTTATCATTAAACGTCAGCCAATGTTAAAAGTTATCGAATAGAATATATCGTAGATAGAATATAAAATACTTATTCTAAGTCGTTGATCGTTGAAGATCTAGCTATTCATACGCATGGGTTTTTCCTCTTTTAAAGAATTTTGTCTCTAATAAATCCTTGCTATTAGTATAAATGTAGAGGCGGAATAACACTTCACGAACACCTTTATGTAGGTATGTGTAATTATAAATGATCTCCTATTATATGCAATGTTCTAGATGACAACTTAAGTGTGCTTTGTTGCTCGAGAACATATGATATCATCAGACATCAGAATGCTTACGTGGCAATCGTTTTTTAGATAATCTATACCAAATATTGTTAATGAATTAAAATTAAGTATATGGGTATGACTNATTAGGCTAACGAGTGTAAAGCAAATACCTCAACAGTTTTACTAGTACGCTTTAGCTTGTCACTATTGTTGACCCGAGGAAAGTATTTGCTGAGGCAGTAACGCTCTGTTGGCCTTAAATAACAAGTCTGCATTTTATGACTTTATAAAAAAAAGCAGGAATATTAGATTCCAGAATATCAGGCTTTATTGAGAGAAATTTCCTTGGAAAATGTCTTTATATTAAAAATATTTATTTTTGTTGTGGAAAAATTTAAAAACTGATAATGGAATATTATTTTACGAAAATAACAAAATAACTACGACATTAGCCATTTATTGCAGAAACTAAAATATGTAAAAGTGATCGTTTCTTTTAGATTTGTCATTGTAAGGTTATCATTAAAACGTCAGCCAATGTTAAAAGTTATCGAATAGAATATATCGTAGATAGAATATAAAATACTTATTCTAAGTCGTTGATCGTTGAAGATCTAGCTATTCATACGCATGGGTTTTTCCTCTTTTAAAGAATTTTGTCTCTAATAAATCCTTGCTATTAGTATAAATGTAGAGGCGGAATAACACTTCACGAACACCTTTATGTAGGTATGTGTAATTATAAATGATCTCCATATTATATGCAATGTTCTAGATGACAAGTGTGCTTTGGTTGCTCGAGAACATATGATATCATCAGACATCAGAATGCTTACGTGGCAATCGTTTTTTAGATAATCTATACCAAATATTGTTAATGAATTAAAATTAAGTATATGGGTATGACTAAAGTCGATGATGTCACATTTCATAACCATAGATTACAATTAACAAGGTTTGAATTGGATTGCTACGGGCCCACCTACACAGGTCTCCCAAGTTTCCAGCTTTGTTGCCCAATCAGTTTGAAACCTTTACTCTGACGGTAGCTCGCATAATGACTGCGCCGCGAAAAATTACTGCCAACATACTTCATCCAATCGCAGTTCTGACTTGTGAAATTAAATACTTCAATGGTGGTCTGCGGTTTGCGGGGCAGTGATTAAAGCTATCACGCACCGCAAATGTGGTGTAATCATGGTTGAAGTTTTCTTTTTACAGTACACACTAACAATTTAAATACGTGTTTATTTTCGGTAGAAGGTTTTGGGTGCTTATTTGAAATCTTTGGTGCAATTATGTATTTAGTACGCAATCGATTAATCGGAAGATGTAATTATTATAAGCATCTTTGCTTGTATTGGTCATAGGTTTTAGTTTTGGGTGGTCTTAACCCTTTGAATCCAAACACGATAGAAAATCTATTGTTTCTAAAGCTTTTAGGTGTCATTGGCATTCAAAGGGTACAAGGGCTGAACAAGTTGCATGTATTCTTCAAATCAGATAAATAAAATAAAGGCAATTATTTTGGTTCTGAGATCAGTGTTTAAATGGCATGTATACAAATGCAAAAAGGATATTATTACCACAATGATTTTGTTATGCTAAAAATAAACAACCTGTCACTTTTAAGCAAAAGTTTGCATACAATCAATGCACATCATTAACATACACGTACCGTAAACGGAAAGTAAAAGCGATACACAATTACACATGACAATAGACAAAAACTCGCTGGACATCATAATGCTATGTAAATCGGCGCCAGATCACGACTGTCACATTGTTCCTATGTAAATCAGTTTTAAAGAACTTGTAAGTTGAAATTCGTGACTGTATCTGCATCGAACGGTATGCATTGTTTGAGAAGCGCTATCTCAAGAACGGACAGTCGATTAGGTTTCTGGCACCTGATCGCAAACATTTCATTTTAAAATCAAAGAATCAGTACATAAATCATTGGGGTTCGGTAGCTAAATGTAAAAAGCGGAACACTTAAAGATTCGGAGTCTGTCCGTCCATCCGTATTTTACACCTTATTTTCATACTTTATTTTGGGATATTTTGAATTCTTTAATCTATATTATTCGATACCCTACATGCTCTTCCAGATCTCCTATGTTTGTAATTAAATGATAGCCAACTCAAGCGAAACCTATCGTACACGAATTGTACCTACAATCCGGCACATATGTTCCAAAACATTTTTGGAATTCACTATCTTAAAAGATAAAATCAGGAACATTTCTATTTCTACGGTGGATTCAATTGAAACATTGTAAGCAATAATGCGCTAGAGCAACAGTAATGCACTGCGCCCGCTCAGTAAAAACTGTAACACTTCACCGATGTGGGTTAACCGTAAATAAATTATAATTGGCTTTGTCTCGTTACGCGTATCTTACACGGCGAGTTAACATCGTTGTTGTAAAACGGATAATACCAACGGAATCGGGTTTCAACTAATATTAGCCTGTTTGATACAATCAAGCGCAGCTTTTAATACGTTAATTGATTTACATATCAAATTATTACTATATTTTACGTAAAGACTTTTCTATATATTACGACCAAATCGATACTCTTGATGAATAGCACCTAATCAAGTATAGGCCTAAAATTATACCTGAAATTCTCGTTGAGTTATTATCACCTGCCACAGTTTATGCAATAAATGACTATTCTGTCCTATTATTGACTATTATTTCTATTTTGCGCTAGATATCCTCCGCTTTATCCATCGATATTCCAAAAAATATCATCGGGCCGGTGATAGTTTTATAATAATAATAATCTTTATTTCAGGTAAGTTGCGCCCATAAAAATTCATCAATTAACCAATAAAAACAAAATGAGAAATTATACAATTACCACTAATACAATATTAATAAAATACAAATTTTGGATTACATCCCGATAGGTTTTAAATTAAATTCGAAGAAAAGTAGATATAAATAATAATAATAATAAGGAAGTCAAAATAATTACGGAATAAATTAGAATAACAATTTAAATGTCAAAAATGTTTAAAGACAAGGTACGAGTACAATTAACATTAATATATCCTTATTTGGCATAGGATTGGTGCCATGTCTCTCACAGCAATGCCCTAGAATGTAAGAGTCCATTCTCGCGGCTATCAACGCCAGGACAGTTTTGGAGCTGGTCCAGACTCTGCGCACCAAAGAAGCAGCTCTTTTGCGCATAGTGACGTGGAAGCAGTCAACACGAGCTTCAGCAAACATACCAGAGGCACTGCAGAATCTAGGCAGCCCCTGTGCTATGCTGTGTCTTTACACCAAAACTCGTCTAATCCAAAGGCTAATGGTCCTATACTCGTACATCACACTAGACTGACTTCAACTTGTTGATCCGGTGACCTATATTATGTTGTAGGGGGACCTGGATTTAACCGGTGATTTAACTGTGTCGAAGCCTCTGTCGAAGCCAATAGATAGGTACTTAATATTGATTTTTAAAGCATTCCAAATTAAACTTATCGCAAATGTCAATGCGGGCATACAAAATTAATACGCTCGAAGGAACGAGGAACTATGGAGAAGGACAAGCCACAAAATGTCATTCACGTAATTATAATATTAAAACCATAAATAACGTTGAAAGATAAATTACTAAAAAGAGTTTGCGTTGTTTTATTAACCGCAAAACTGGGAAAGTCAAAACTAACTGCCTTAAATCATCAAAACTTACCACAAACCCACAGGCTTGGTAGCATTTGTTAAGACCTTTTTAGGGTTGGCACGTACTTATAATTACTTACTTCCTACTCTTTCCTTATATTGTATTTATCCGCTCGAATGTTTAGCGAGAAAAGCTATAGAAAATATTTTCGGGAAAATGTCCTGGTAAAACAGCCAAGGAATGTTAAATAAATACTTGCTATCCTTTTACATTTACATGTAAGCTTTGCATTTTGTTTTTTTACGATTTCGCATTTTCAATATTGATGAAATAAAAAAAAAAACATTCTTTGAGTAATAGTTCAGATATTTTTCTCCGTTTTATCCCTTTTGAGTGACTACCAAAATTTCTGTCAACACCTACGTTTCCCACGGGAACATTCTTGTAAGATTTATAAAATGAACAGTCATCGTGCCAACCCTAGTTGAATATGTTTTTTTGAGATTCACTTTCTTTAACAGTTATCTTAATGACTGTTAAAATACGCCGAGATGATTTTGTAACTTTTGTGTTAAAACGTATACACCGTTAGTTCGACAAAGTAATAAATTTATAGATTTACAATAGTCAACAGCATATAAAGATTCTGGTTCCAAACTCACTAATAGATGAATCAGAGTTCAGAGTAATACTGGTATTGTAACATATCATAAAACTTTTTGAAATGGAGTTTTATTAATATCAATTATTAAATATTGGTTTGGTACTATAATAGACAGTTTATGGGGTGGAGGGTTGACAACCTGTAGTGTTGTGGATTCAGAAACTAAATAAACTTATAAATCTGAACAGTGGAGTATATAGTTAAACTGAAGCTCATTGAAAGAAATTCATATTCATAAATTGCTCAAAACATTTTTCAGTCAAAAAGCCTATAACGTCCAACTGGAGGATACAGGTTCTCCTATAAAACATGGCAATAAGGAAGGTTGACTGTATGTAACCCACGCGTGAACCCAACACAGATATGTGAATGTTAAGAGTGTTAACGGCTACTAGCCTTAAACAGTAGTACCCGACCAATATCCGGCTTAATATATTTTTTGAAGCAACGACTTCATATTTTTATTGGAATCCATCATATTATACGATAACTCTATAATTATGTACTTATATTAAGGATGCATTCCACAGTGCCACTTTATATCTCTTTTATTGTTCATTATTCCAGACGAGCCAAGGGTCGGCACTTGTAATTTAATCCCAAGTAATTTATACAATAAAAGAACCACAGTGGATTCAATATTTCATTTAGATAAGTAAAATTTATGTACATTACCGGGTTCAGACGGGTCTACTGGTTCCTTGTGGTCTAAGTTACAACATTAGCTAAATATTACCTAGTAGGGATTTGCTGAAACGTGATACATACAAACATAAACAAGTAGAGTTTGCGTGTTGTTTTTAGTCACAAAAGCCTAATTTGTTAACACCTGAAAAGAGTAGGTAAGTATTCATATTTTTTTGGATTTATTGCAGTTTATGTCAACACCTACGTTTCCCATGGAACATCGTAAGCTGTATAAAATGAACGTGATGGTAAATTGCACGTGTCACCCATAGACATTAGCAGTGCTTAGGGCAAAAAACATCCAAAACGAGAGGAAGAAACTCTTACAAAACCTCGTTTATAGGACATATCATAGCTACCGTAGTCGGCAGTATTTCCCATGATTTGTACGTACGTTGCATAAACAATTACTGCTCAGTATACTTAAGGCATATATTATTTTTGAAATAATTAACAAGTTTTTATTCAATTTTTGTAAACAGGTGTTTACAAAAATTGAATAATGAACTATCACTACTTCAGCCATTCAAAAAATATTTAGAATGTTACATGGGCAATCTATGTAACGTTCAATTAGGGCCTATGTGTAAAATTATTAATTGTCAGACAATAATTCGAACGAGCTGAATCATCGCTTAGGCTTATAAATTGAACTCCATCGGCGTGGGTGTGGGATCGTAGCTTATATCAACTGCCTATCAATTACTGAGGTAGAGTTTCAAATAAGGCAATTTGTAACAATATACTCTGTTATGTTATTATTTATTTAATAACAGCGGATTCCTGTTTTATTCACAACACTTTAAATTAACTACCCTATACATGATTCTGTAATGTATTGCAACGATTTTAAATGACTAATATGGTATTATAGGTAATATAATACATTTTTTTAATAATTTACATTGTTCAAATTCTATTTGGCAATTAAAAGCTTGCTTTGACTACCGAATTTTATTGCTCGTCTCAAATACCTCTCTCAATTCCAGCACAAAGCGGCTAACATTCTTGATCACTTTATCAGCGTTGCGGTTTCGTGACCCTTTCGTGCATGACCCTAATAACATTTTAACTGGTGCCAAGTAATGAATATTGATGGTTGTAATAATTAGATTTCATTGAACACTTCAGTATCATTAAGATCTCGCGATACAGACAATGTGGACAGACCGTGTGAATGTCTTTCTTGTTTTAATTCCAAATTTTATTCGCACCTAGTTGATTGGTAGACTTCCACAGTCCAATTTCATCGATATTTTTAACTTTAATAAAAAACGTACACTCTCCAGTTTGTGATACGCATTTCTGTAAGAAAAAGTTGAAAATATATACCTGAATATTACAAATGCCGCATCCTTTAAATTGGTTTCAAATTATACATATTGCACTAATTACTCACTTTCGTCATCGCAAATAAAATCTTCACTGCCCATATAATGGAAATAAATAATTGTCAAACATTGAAGACGTAAAATATTTCAGTACTTACAACACTTTCAGCTTAATAATATACTGTGTTCATTACTTTAGAATAATTAAATCTCCTAAGCTCATAATGGACCATTTATAAACCTTGAAGCAATTTTCTGGAATGTATCACATAAAATACGCACATTTGTGCCAGTAACGGTGAGAAATATGTTAAATAAGATGGCATTATGTTCATTCCAGTGGTAGTCAGGTCGCGCCTGTGGTATTAGAAACGTTTCCCCATTACTACAGGTCAAGGGTCTATTGTTTATGGGAGAACGTGCTTTTGGTAGCTCGAGGTGTTGTGGGTGTAAAGGCTATGTGAAATAATATAAGAATATAGCTTACTATATTCTAGAAACAGGGTTAAATAAAATGGCAAAAAGTGTCAAATTCATTGTTGAAGGGTTATGTTATTTAACTTTAAGTTTAGATTTTAAATATATGATAAATATGTTAACTCTACAGCGCAAAATGTCCCACGTAAGGCACATACCAAAATCCTTTAATACGCAATACTTGATGACGTGTTATCAATACTTGAAAACACCTAACCCAATCATACTTTAAATTATATAAAATATTAGAACATTGTGTGGACTGGAAGTGAAAAAAGACAACAATTGCGGTGTCATATTTATCAACCATCTATTTTTCTAATATTAAAAAAATATGTACCACATTAACAATACTCTATGTCATTTTATGATAGATATTTTTATAGCCAATCAAACTCTTTAGGTAGTACCAAGTACCTACTTAGGTACATTATACATTTTAAGTGAATCGAACAAAGTAATTGTGTTCGTAAATTAATTTAAAACCCTGAAGCTCCATAATTTATTAACAAATGTCGCTGGAACTAAAGCGACTGGTTCTTGCTCATTGGATAAGAAATGTAATTAATTAAGCCTTCCGCTGCGCTGTAGGTCCCATTTCGGGGGCGGGTCTTATAGTTAAATGAAATTTGGTAGCGCTTTTAAGGGCCTGCGACCATATATTAGCAAGGTTTTAAATTAAAAAAGCTGTTTATACTACGTCATAAGTTAGCATATGAGTAGTAACCTGGACCTCTCCTATTATGAGCTGAAGCCAACACAGATATTTGATATTATTTTATACATTTTTACAGGGTTCGTTGTTTAAAATGATCTGAGCGTTGAACCTAGACTGCTGTGTGATTGGGGAGTCGTGGATTCGAATCCGTGAGTGGATTGCATAGTGAAAGTACCTTTATCCGCTCGAACGTAGCACGCGAGTAGACAATATATTATTGTATTGTGTGTTGTGAGTTTCCACCCGTGCTATGTACGACCGCTTACGCG
>PQWD01003958.1:0-28328 GCA_019425675.1 Leucinodes orbonalis | reverse complement strand
TGAGGTCGATTTGTAACGATTCGGTAAATGGATCGGCTTGTAGTTGGAAATTAGACAGTATTGGATGTTTCATCTATAATAGATTTGTCAAAGCGCACTTATTATTAGGCTAACATATCAGTTATAAGAAAATTCAACAAACCACAAACGTTATGTGTACACTATGACAAATATTTTTACGAACTATGTAAGTTTATAGGCTTAAAATGAAACTAGTACCTACTTAATATGTTGTCTTCATTTTTCTGAATCTTTATTCTTTGCCTACATACTATCATATCATGACTTTTTCTTTCATAAAAGCAAATAATATAGCTAAATATTATTATTAACTTATGAAATATGTAAGCACTTGAATAATTTATCGAACTGAAATCCCGCAAACTATTGAAAATTAACACCACATATTATATAATTTATAAATGATAATTATATTGGAATTCTAACCTTGTATGCTCTTACTTATAAAAGCGACAAATATAATCTAAAGCCTGCTTCAAAATTCTTTTTCTTACTGTAATGAATAAATTTGTACCAAAATATGAACATCGTCTGATATCGAAAAGGTAACAACTATAAAGTATTTCTTTAAAAAACATACAACGATAAAATCAAACAAATCAACAAGAACAATAATGCTACGTACATTCAGTATAAGGAATTACTATCCCCAAGTTCTTAAAATTATTTACTCATTCAACACGTTAATACAAATGTCTTCATTATCTTGAAAGCGAGTTTGTGAAAAAACAAGACGGACGGACTCCCACATCGTGAAATTCGGGGAAAACTCATCAAAACCTTAAAATTCCAGGATCAATCGAATAATGCATTGCTCGAGTAAACGAAATTGACAACAGCGAGTTTGTCCTTACTTTCTTTGTAAATTGAATAGTGTTAAACAGAAAGATTATACAATTAATGCACATTTTAAAAGTGTTTCAGTTGCAATTACTATAAAGAAATACACTAAACATATTTAATGTCGCAAAAAACAAATACGCACTTTAAAAAATAAACCATCAAGAAAACTCATAAAAAAAGCAACGATATTATATACGAACGCGCGCGGAAGTTTCGGAATTCAAACTTTTGAATTAGGAACGCGTAGGCCTGCGCCCGCCGCGACGCGTCACGTGCTAGTGCGGTGACACTGCCAACCCCCGGGAAATCTGCGAGATCCCCTTGCATCCCATACGCCCATATGGCAGTGTGCGCGCCCTAATCGAATACTAATCTGTGCTCCGCTTAATGATGCATTAATTCCTTGTAGCACGTTCGCAGTTCGGACTTTTGACTTGTTCAACTAACTTTGCGGTAATTTCTATGTTTAATCTGAGATTAATTAAAATATTTATCCATGGTAATAAAGTTGTTAAAAAATTATAACACATATCTATCAGTTGTTACTATTCAAATAATATACCTTATTTTAAAAATATTGAAATTTAAAATTTACATAAAACGACTCTATCTCCCAAGTTGGACCAAATTACAGTTGCTTAAAACATTTTATAAAAGTTCAGAAGCTTCGAAGTTTATCGGGAACATACATCGTGACAGAAGAGATACGCGTGTGTAAAATGTTTCTACCACTTAATTTTTATAGTGTAATTATGCAGACGTTTAGAGCGCATAAAAGACTTATTTTTAATATTTTAACGTAAAAATTTGTTGCTGGATACTATCAAGGAGAAAATATAACAGCATTACATATTAACGTATATCTATTATATGAAATATGCAAACACCCAAAATATCAAATGATGACAAAAATAATTTTTGGATTCTTCGAATGACTCAGATGCATTGCTTCTGAGTGTTTAGGCATGTATTATATGAGGTAATATGAGAGGTAATTAAGTATTTATTCAAGACCAGCATTGTGCTTGGAGCCCAAACACAGAAGAAATTACATAATTACATCTATTTAATCTATGTAGAGCTTGGATTGTATTTTATTCAATTGCCGACGAGATGTTAAACTTAACGTAGGAGGTATCGATTATGTGAAAAATAAATACAAACTGGCAAATTAAGGCCTAGCCTTCATCGCATTAAATATCGTAGCTTACAACTATTGCTCTAGCTCTAACGACCTGAAAAGCGTTAGGTTTTGATCCGGATTCCCTTCACTATAGAAGACATTGAAATAGTTCTTATCTTGTTAAAATGTCTGTAGTCTTGCCTGACATAAAAAAGTATGGTCTGCGATCTCCAAAATGTCCGCAGTTCAAATAAAATTTCATCGCCGGAACAACAGCGCCTTTACGAACCTACTAACTCACGCAAAACACAAGAACGCATTCCCCCTCGCGAACAACGAATATTTTCCCAATACAGGGGTAATATGACAGAACACTGGCAACATCGACTGAATAATAAATAAAAATGTACGGGGACACGCGCGCGTCCCGTCAATTATTTAGAGGCAAATTATTGTTACGGTAAGTACGGAACCACGGACTGTTTCCGGAGAAAAATGCGCTACACGACACGGGAATTTCGGGTTAAACGGATTTTGTATCCGATGTCGAACAATATGTTGGTAATATTGCGTTTGGTGAGATCATCATTGCTTACATATATATTTTTTTGTTCCTTGAAAATATTTGTGAGCCTAATACCTACTGTATTGTTTTAGCTTCTTCTACTTACTTGTCCCGAAATATTAAGTTTCAGCGTCTGATTTCGGCGTGACGTTTCAATTGCTATTTGTTTTTGTTTGTTTAGATAAAAGAAATGAGAAAAGGAATCATTTTTTGTAATTAGTACCGTTATCGATAACGATGCCATAGTCAAGTTTTTTGGGACCCAAGCCCATCTCACCTGCAGCCTTCCACCGAATATTAAACGTGATTCTTGAGGCCAGCCGATGCCCTGAACCATTGAGGGGAAATGGACCCCGATACCAAATATCTTTGGGAACACCTTAACTTCAGCTGTAAAGGTAAAGATAAGTATAAGGATGGGCCTTTATTACTTAAAACTAGTATTTAAGGTAACAGGTTAGGCACTTAAATTTCACAGTCTGGAGTTGCATTTGCAGTTACATTTTCTGTATTAAAGATCTTTTGGTTTCGGTTCGACGGTCGCGCTGGCTGCACCCAGGGTTCCGGGTTCTATCCCCGGACATTACAAACTTGTGTGCATGAACATGTATGTTTGTAATGGGTGCTTCTATGTATATATGCACGTATTTACAAAAAAATATATAAATAATCCGTTGCTTCATATGGGCTAGATGGCGCTGTGTGCACGGC
This sequence comes from Leucinodes orbonalis, assembly GCA_019425675.1. NCBI lineage: Eukaryota > Metazoa > Arthropoda > Insecta > Lepidoptera > Crambidae > Leucinodes > Leucinodes orbonalis. The sequence continues at coordinate 25,065 of PQWD01003958.1, read as the reverse complement.
CTAACGCCTGTAAGCACGGAATCATCTTTCTTTTTGACAATCAGGTGTTGCAGCCTGCAATGTCAAACCAAACAAACAAACAAAAAAACCTCTTTCAAATAAATATGTTACAGATACTTTTGAATTGTTAATATTATTATACAAACTGGTAAAAATCGCACTAATTGACATTCAAGATATGTTATCTTCCCGGGGAATTTGATCCTCCGAATTAAAAACCAAACGCTAAACTTACTAGACAATGGAGGTATTAAAAAATCAATTCAATAAAATTAATTACGTAACCTAAAGATTGAAGCACTTGGTTGTACATGAACCGGATTGATTCAGCTTCATATGCAAATTGATATTACGGTTTTTTGCAACGCACTATCCGAACAATCATCGGCGCCCGTGGCGGCTGCGCACGCGCATGGCGCCCTGACCATGTAATATTTAATATTACTATTGGGTTTTAGTAATTCAATATGTTATTCGAAAGTATTGTAAGCTATGGAATTTATTGCAGACTTATGTTTCCATAAAAATATTCTTTGGCTATAGTTATTGAGAGGTAGGTAGGTAGGAGAGAGTAGGTATTTCAAATTCAAATCGAGAGGATTTTTTTATATAACAGTGAGCATCATCATCATCATCAGCTCATTAAACGTCCCCACCGAGGGGCACGAGCCTACCCGTATAGGGTGATTAGGCCTTAGTCGTCCACGCGGGCCCAGTGCGGATTGGACGACTTCACACACAACCTTCGAATCTCTTCGCAGGCGTGCATGAAGGTTTCCTCACGATGTTTTCCTTCACCGTAAGAGCGTCGGATAACGTACATATATTTTCGAAAATTCGATAATACATTGGTACGTGTCGGGATTTGAACCTCAGCTCTCCCGGTAGGAAGGCGACAGTCTACACCACTGAGCCACCGACGCTCTATAACAGTGAGCGTCGGTGGCTAATTAGTGGTGGACTGTTGCCTTCCGATCTGAGGGCAAAAGTCCACCAATCGAAATTAAACATAGTTACATTTTCCTCACCTGTTTTCGATTCAGAAAAAAAAAATTAGAACAATGACTAGCACCAAATGCATTGGGCTCGTGTGCTGGGTTACGACCCAATATGCCACAACTTATTATATGTGGGAAGACCTGTTCTGTTAAGTCAGTGAGACAATATAAGCTGGAGATGGTGACGATAAGAAGTACCAAAATATTTATTTGGATTTAGATGTTTTTAATTTATTTTAAAGATTGAACGTCTCATTTTTATATGACGACCTATTCGGTGTAATGATTAAGACGTTTGCCTCGTTTACCAGGGGTTGCGGGTTCGATCTCCGGGCAGTAAAAACATTTGTGTGCATGTAATGGTCTGGGTGTTTTCTATGTATAATATGTATGTATTAAAAAAAATATATAAGTAGTTTATCCGTTGTTTAAAACTCACATTACAGGCTAATGCTTAGTTTGGGACTAGATGCGCTGTGTGAATGTCAATGGTTTTATTATTTATATATTATCTAGTTGTGGAATTAAGATGATTTTCTTTAAGTTATCGGTTGTTGCTCTTATTTCTGTATTTGTTCTTAGCAAATCTTAGTTGTGTAAAGAATCATGGCAGGTGTGCAACACTGTTGCGGGTCGCATCCGTCTCTGGTGGCGCATAAATCCTCATTAGCCGCACCCCGCGGCCGTAAAGCGGCCGCATTACGGTTGGCCACCCCTGCCTCGCTGAGTGATTGAGACGCGATGCGCGCTGCTTGGGTGACGAATTCCAACTGAGCTCGTATTGTTTTTGTTTTTTTTAATATACAGGTTTTTTCTTTGTCGCTTCCATAATCCATCCATCCCATAGATATAGCGCGCTAATACTAAATCTATGGTCGTTACTCTCTTGGCAAAGTGGGTGCGGTCGTCATAGCAGGCGTGGAAGCCTAACTATTCTGACCATCGTCGCGTGTCCCTGTAGGTCCGCACAGTCCCTATTTGCGTAGCCGGCGTGTGCCGGGCTGCTTTTCTCCCCTCACATATGTTAGGCTACCGAGCGAGTTCAAATAATATTCTTTGTTTGGACTTTACAAGTAACAACGAAGCGAATTTCGGTTAAATATGTCTAATTGGAGAGCGCCGGTGGCTCAATGGTGTGGACTGTCGCACTCCTACCAGGAGGGCTGAGGTTCAAATCCCGACAGGTACCAATGTGTTTTCGAATTTTCGAAATTATATATACGTTATCCGACGCTCTTACGGTGAAGGAAAACATCGTGAGGAAACCTTCATGCACGCCTGCGAAGAGATTCGAAGGTTGTGTGTGAAGTCGTCCAATCCGCACTGGGCCCGCGTGGACGACTAAGGTCTAATCACCCTATACGGGTAGGCTCGTGCCCCTCGGTGGGGACGTTTAATGAGCTGATGATGATGTCTAGTTGGAGCTAATTTTACCAAGAAACCGTCACAAAAAAACAGCAAATTTACATACATTTAAACTTCACTTAATCGTTAAAAAATTCAAATAATTTTACAATGCAATTCAAAAATGACGAATTCACTTCTATCCTTTGAAACCTGGATCGCAATAAAATCTTTAATATTAAGCCAAGCCCCAACTAACTGCAGAAGAAGTTTATAAACAAACGCGGGAGTTTCGCGCTTTATTTCCCATTTGGGGGTAATTTGGGGCGCTCTTGAGTCAGTATTACATGCAACATGCAAGTTTCTTAATACGCGGAACGCATAATTTTATTGTTGATTTAAAGCAACAATAAAATTATGCGGTTCGGAGTTATGATTCGTAAAGCTTTATGATCTGTATGATGGATACGTTTGACAGGTATAACTTGTAGGGTTACATATTATGCGCAGTAGTCGTGGGTTCGATACCAGACAGTCAATGATGCGATTAAAACAATATAATTATTATTATTCTACTGGATATGCAAAATGACTGATACTAATCGACTGAGTGATCGATTTTTTTGGAAAATTTAGTACTGTTGTTGACAGCAAATTTAAATAAGGATGATGAAAGCGCTGTTGCTAGTAAAATTATAAGATATGAAAAAAAGAAAGAGAGAAAGGCCGCCTATTACATCTCCTCAAGTTACTTGCAAAGAACAAAAAGGCTTGCGCTTTATTGAAACTAACACCACACAAGAACACGCCAGTACCTAACAAACCATTCAGGATACTATCACCGCAAGCAATACGAAAGTTGCATTGCGATGGTACAGATGATTCCATGAAGAACACAACGGAAACAAAAGTTTACAGAAACACATCAAGGGACAAACGTAACACCTTTCACCACACAAACACATTTACAGAATAGACGATACAACTTTTACGTGATTGAATAGAAAATACACTAATATTCTGGGCGGACATCGAACTTACGACTCCTGTTGCAAATAGCACCACCAAGCCCATCATACTCGTTCCACTATCCACATTCACCAATGTCCATAAACCAAACCCCATGCATCCAGTAAATAAAGTGCATCGAACTAGGCAATGGTGCAATCATCGCCACGCAACCGTCCATAGAGTGACGTTATTTATTGCGCATGCGCACAAGATAAAGGCAGCATTTATTCGGAGCCCCTTAACCTAGCCCCGAAGCGGCCTCTAACGGGGGATATCAGTCACAATTTAAACAAAAACGCATCAACCCGATTTGATTCCGTCTCGGCACTCGCTTCGTTACGTGCCGTGTACGGTCGGCAGAGATATTTAAGTTTATATTACTTGAGATAATATCCGGTACAATAAAAAATGCGTTTATGTATTTCAGGTCAATGAACTTTCGCAATGGCGTGTGATCGGATGGGTGACCGAAAATATGTTGTCTGTTCAAAGTACCTGTAGTGTAACTATGCTATATAAACTTTGAAACTTTTGCTGACAATTAATTTTATCAAGCTCCATCGTGGTCTTATTCATTCTGAGAAAACTGAGAAAACGTGTGGCTGAGAGGCATCTCCATGAAGCTAAGAGCCATCAGCGTGAAGCTGAAAGCCATCAGCGGCTAACAGCCATGTGCAGTAACGAACGAGGCTCTAGCCAACACAGAGAGGACCATGGTAACATCATTGGAAGACTTAGGACTGTGTACTCAGGCGCTGTCCAGAACACTTGCCGGATCGCCAAAGTCTCGTTCGCTAAGCAAGATGCACTCCATGCAGGTAACATTATAATAGGCCCCAAAGATGTACTCCAGGATCCTCTTTTTTTATTTTTTCTTTAACATATCACAATCCACAACTGGACATAGGTCCATCTTTCGCACATCCCTCTGCTTTCCTCATTCAGCTTTTCTTCCCCCTTTGCATTCTTCTAATCAAATTTATATACGTAAGGATAATTCTGCAAACGCTACCACCTAGAAAGTAATAAGTCGGTAAAAATGTGCATACAATGCCTGCATTTGAAATGCAAAGTGCACGCATTCAGAGGTCGGCGCGACTGTCACTCAGCCGGGCCATTATATACCGCGCTCCGGGACAAGTAATGCTTACCATATAATAACTACGTAAATATTTGCCAGATATATAGCTTAGTTTTGCAGAAGAATCGCCACATTGTTTAGTAATTGCAGATGGTTTTCTGGCGTGCCGAACGGAAATATTTATTTGTTTATACGTAAAGCATGCAGCTGAGACATGGGCACTGACTGCGGGTTTGGTTCATTAGTTCGAAGTCACTCAACGCACAATCGAGCGAGCTATGCTCGGAGTCTCTCTTAGGGATAAGATCAGGAATGATTTCATTCGTAAGAGAACTCAAGTTAGACATAGTCCACCGGATCAACAAGTTGAAATGGCAGTGAGCTGGTCACGTGTGTCGCAGAACCGATAGCTGTTGGAGCTGTCGAGTTCTGGAGTATAGAGCGCGTCTTGGCAAGAGAACCGTAGGACGCCCCCCAGCCCGATGGACCGAAGACTTATAAAGGCTGGTGGAGGCTGGATGATAAAAGCGGACAACCGAGATATCTGGCGCAAAATGGGGGAGACCTATGTCCAGCAGTGGACTATGATAGGTTGAAGAGAGACGTAAAGCAAGTACAATACAATTCCTGTTTGGGTAACAGGGCTCAATAGCTCTCAAGCTATCTGCTTGAGGCTAAGAGACATCTAGGTTAGGCTAAGAATCATCATCGTAAAGCTAACATCCATGTGTTGTATAACGAATTATTATCTTCAATGAGAATCGATGAAGCTAAAATGATCAGACATTGTAATTGGATATTTAAGCCATATTTCATTCATGGGTTGGGACCGAAAAATAGTACCTTGCATCGTAGGCATATTAGGCCACCATCAGTCCGGTTATCTTAGTGGTAGTCGTAACACCCACCAAAACAGTTCGGTGGCTTCATATCTATGCAATGCGGAGAGGCCGGTGAACTGTAGTAGGACTTCTATAGGTTGTTGGTGATGAGCTTGACATCATGTTGCTTAGACATGATGACGTCACTTTGTCGGTCTATAGAAAGAGGAATATATATATGACAAAGCTGATCATCATGAGTCCTGTCGAAAGTTCCGATCGCGGAGCGTCACCAATCTGCATGTAAAGTAGGCGCATAATGGCGATTTACATTTGTACAGCAAACCTCTTTGTCCACCGCTGACTCAGGGGACAGTGTGAAAACCGCGGTCGACGAACCAGGCAGACGCTCGCATTGACGACATCGCATTCGATATTTGGATACTTTATCGGACACAGTTTATATGAAAAAACAATAAAACTAAGCACATTTTCAAAGAAACAGTTTTATCATTTGCGTTGAAAACGCCGGACACTTAATTTAAAATTTGTCTTTTCATAAATACATTACATTTCCACAATCATTCTCAAGCAAGCAGACGCGTACCTACTCGTACTAGTGGTCAGAATAAAATTATAATATTTTTTCTTGTATATCTTTTTTTTATGTATATCATGCACGGGGACCGAACCCAGAACCATTAGTCTGGTAGCCTATATATCAACAATTACACGACGTCGTCTATGATGAAACAGTCAACATTTTAAAAACCGGTCGACCGATCGAAGAACGAACAAATATTTTAGTTACGTTTTGAATATCAAACACAGCGACATAACACCGAGTGCACAAAGGCGCGGAACTAAAACTTTTCTTTTACTTGTCCATAATGATGGACAGACACTACTTACGACATATTATGACAAACATCGCGACCCGCCCCAAATTATACCTTAACTTCTTACACATAAGGTTTTCGTTAGCCATTCCTTTTTCCAGGCCGAGTTGCGTTTACTCGTAAAACGAAAAAGAATTTGACACCAAATTGCAAAGTACTAATTTAACATTGACGTTAAATAAAGCCAAACACACAATCGAATGGAGTAAAACAACTACTTTTGTAACACATACTTTTTGTACAATTTAGCGAGAAGCACTTGGGCACTTCATTCTTACCTATATATTTAATTGATAGGCCACCTATTTATTTTATTGGTAGCCAGTGAAATTACTTGGTACTGTGACTTAACATTTTTTGGTAATAAGTTAGTAACTACCCATTGCTCCCTCTTTTCACTACCCATAAGGTGGGCTGCCTGCTTGATAGCTAGATTATGTCGTGCCCAATAAAAAAAAATGTTTTCAAGGGAAGGGTTTTCCAATACCCCTTGTATTGGAAAACCTTTTTTATGGGTTCTATTTTTATGAAATTCCTTTCAAATATTAATTTGACTACTCAGTTCCTAGTAGGGCGTTTATATTAAAACGTATTTTAATATAAACGCTCTACTAGGAAGGATAAAATAAATAAAAGCCAAAAGCACTTTTATAGCAGTAGACACACGATATCCCCTAGTTGCAAAAGTAACGATCAATAGACAATGAACAATTATTTTTAACCCGACAACCATCGTGCAAAGACGAACCACGACCATAGAGATATAGACTTTCACCACAGATAATGACGGCTTAAAAAAGCGCGCCCAATCAATCAGCGGTCTCGGACATTCGGCGAAGTGCTGATCATCGGGCAGTACATATTTTTTAGGAGTACAAGAGTCGATACCGATACTACTGGACTGAATCAAAGCGTTGCAACCAGTCCGGGATAAATGCACGCAAAAACATTACACTAAGGGCGGGAGTACACATGGCACATTGTTGTGTTGATAGCACATTTTGTAAAAAGTTGGCTACGAGTAAGTCAGCTGACTTCCGTGCATTAAGAACATTTGTGACACGTACGTCGTGTCGTCGGTCGCTGATTGGTGTGGGCTGTTGCCTTCCGATCTGGAGGTTGCAGGTTCAGATCCCGCCACGTACCAATGTCTTTTCGAAATTTTATGTACGTTCGTCCGACGCTTTTACGATGAAGGAAAACATCCTGAGGAAACCTAGTATATTCTAAAATCTTGAGTTGCGCACGCTTACAAAGAGACTCGAGGATTGAGCGTGAAGACGGTTAATCCGCAATGGGCCCACGTAGTCTACTAAGGCCTATACACTCTTTACGGGTAGGCTCGTGCTCCTCAGTGGGGAGGTAAAATGAGCTGACGATGTGTCGTGTCACAAACTTACGGTTACTTTAAGACAAACTTTGACACTGAAATGTTTGTACAGAGCCCGGCGACCGAACCCGAATAGACGATCAGATCACTGTCGCCATCGCGGCAGACAAAGCGACTTAAGCATCTCAGAACACACGCAACACTTCAAGACCAAAATTCCGGCCTTCGCCGCGAGACCCTGTAGGTTCGACCAGTCCCTATTCACGTTACCGGTACGTGCCCGGTCGCTTTTCTCCCCAAACTTATACTGGTTACCTAGCCCCGGTGCAACGCCCTAAGCCGAGGTTCGCGTCTCACTCTAGGACACCCTTAGGTCGTTGCAAACATGTTTGGGCTTGGAGCCGTCTGCGCTCGTCAATTGTCCGGTGAAGCTCTGAATGCCACCTGCGGCCAACAGCGACCCAACCCGAAACCTATGGTGTATAAACTGACATCTCAAATACATCTCATACAAAGACAACTGGTGTACCCCAAGCCGTATCCAGTGAACGATGTGGGGAATCCGTCCGCCGCCAAAAACCGGGAATGTAACAATGGACGGATAGTATCGGCCGCGCCGCAAGTGTGCACCGTTAAAAAGTGCACGCTGCATGCCGCGCTCATCTAATGCCTCCATCGCTTATCAACATTTCGGCCATAACAATAAAAGGTTTGGTCTAGCCGTTTCATTATTAGGTACTACAATAATACACATTTGATAATTACTTGTTATACTATTCAACCTATCGCAGTCCAATGTTGGACATAGGTCTCCCCCATTTTGCGCCAGATATCCCAATCCTCCGCTTTTCTCATCCAGCCTCCACCAGGGACCCTTCACAAGAAGTCGGTCCATCGGGCCGGAGGGCGTCCTACGCTACGCTTGCCGAGACGCGGTCTCCACTCCAGAACTCGTCTGCTCCAACGGCCATCGGTTCTGCGACATACGTGACCAGCCATTACTTGTTATGACAAAATCGAAATCAAAACCTATATTTAACATAATATTATAGGTTTGTATATAATCTATGATTTTATATTAAAAATATGCATTTTTAAATATATTTTATTCTTGAAAAATATTCCAATAAATATTTATATAAAATTGTAGAATTTTTATCCAAAAAATAGTGTAACAATACAGTATTTCTTTAAAGTTACTGAAGCTACCGCGAAAAATTACTAACATACATGTAACAGTACAATGAGAATGTCAAATCGTTGGTATAAAACGTAACAATTGCGTTACTTTCTACGTTTGCTGGCGTACTATTCAAACCTGACCAATGCGATAGCATGTAATGGACTATGGAAGTACCACAGTTTTCACCTAGCGGAATACCTTATTAAAAATAATAGTGTAAAATTGGCACTCACTACAACACCCCATTATCGTCTACAGAGGTACAGTCACCGAAAAAAACTATAGCAAAAAACCGCAAACCAATGTTGCTCATATACAATCAACTCATAATAAGGATATCGTGAGAAATTAATATAATTATTGGCCCTTATGGCTGCAGCGGGTACATATCGTAAGAGATCGATGGATATGTGCAAAAGAGATAGCTAAATATTTTCACATGTGTGAAAAGGACGCCGTTACAAACGTGTTATTACGATCAGCAAATTGGCGCGTTTATGTAAAATTCGCAACGCTACGCATCTGCTAAGTTTATTCTTGAAATTGTTCAGAGGAATTAACTTTTATGTCATATAAGTAGTTAAAAAGTTAACTTGATCGATTTCAATTGCAAACTTTATGTGTTTACATTACATTATTCCTTTTTAAGTAGATTATTTGTTTACTTATTAAAGTAATAATTAAACAATTATAAAAATGATTGTTGGAGATTAACAACATTACCTGCAATTGGTATTTACAAATTACCTCATCCTGTCGTGCGGTAACGACCAAGAATGAGTATAAAATAATTAAAAAAAACATACATTTTGCATAATAAGTGTAATTTATCTCAAGAAAAATTAAATTTGTTTTGCACCGCAGCGTCAAAAACATCCGCTTCGACAAGACAGATGGCGTCACCTATTCGATCGGATCAGTAAATCAAAATGGCGGTTTGCTTATCCCGCTTCGACACACAAGTTATTTGTATTTGTATCCTTCTCTATCATTTGATTACACCGCAGTCGGATGGAGCTATATTCTTAGTGCTACCCGCATTAATGTGTTTTGATTTATGTTTCAGTTATAGATGGATGCCAATTTAGAGTGCAATTTTGTTTCTCAGGTGTGTTTGGCGCAACTCTTGAGAAAATTAATTCAAAAAAGGTTTAAGCTATTACTGTTTACTTTGTCTAAAGGATATGAGATAAAGGATACGAGATATGAATACGTACCTAAAAAGGATAAATTTCTTAAACATGCTTAAAACAGTAAAACGTATTATAATCATTTAAATTTTTGCTATTACAAAAGGATAGGGAAACAAACATAACTCTTTTTAGAAGAACTCTAGCTGTTGCTGTTGGCTACAAATAAACTTTATGTGTAGTGTTTTGTGATTCGCACACTCCTGCTTAAGCTATGGCGTGGTAGGGTTGAAAACAAACATGCTATTGATAAAGCAAAAGTATGCATGACAACGACGCATTGACGAATAAATTTGTAAATTCAAGTGTTGCGTCCTACCCGTACTTACATACGCAGCTGAGACATGGTCACTGACTGCGGGATTGGTTCACAAGTTCAAAGTCACTCAACGCGCAATGGAGCGAGCTATGCTCGGGGTCTCTCTTAGGGATAAGATCAGAAATGATTTAATCCGTAAAAGAACTAAAGTTACCGACATAGCCCGCCGGATCAGCAAGTTGAAGTGGCAGTGGGCTGGTCACGTATGTCGCAGAACCGATGGCCGTTGGAGCAGACGAGTTCTGGAGTGGAAACCGCGTCTCAGCAAGCGTAGCGTAGGACGCCCTCCGGCCCGATGGACCGACGACATGCGAAAGGTCGCTGGTGGAGGTGATGAGAAAGCGGAGGACCGGGATATCTGGCGCAAAATGGGGGAGACCCATGTCCAGTAGTGGACTGCGATAGGTTGAATAGGAAGTGTTGCGAATTTACTACCATGGTGTACTCATACCTAAATTACCACAATATGCCAAAGCGTTAAAATTACCTACACAAATGGCCCCCGCCGCCAAAAGCATCCGGTTGATGTTGAAAGTTAACTACCTAACTTCACGATTGGATAGAATGCAGTCTTTCGATCTTTAAAATGTTGGTCCCTTTAACCTTGTTAAACTAACTCAAAAGAAAAAGTCTAAAGGTGCAAAAGAGTTTATCTTTAATCTTCAAATGTAAACATATTTTTTAAAGCAAGCTATTAAAACCTATTGCTTAATTATTTCTAGAGATAGAACAAAACATCTTCTGCTATTAAAAGCCATCAACCCGGCGCGCTATAAAAAACTTCAGCCTATTAATTACGGAATTATGCATTCATCATAATTGCACAGGGTTGATAAATTGGTCAGCTTTATCAACATTAACGTGGCTTTTCGAGCAGTTTGTTCGGTTTTATAAACATTTTTATTAAAGCGTTTTTAAAGGAACTCTTAGACCGAAAACTTGTGAAAGGTGGAGACTAGATGAGAAAAGGGGTAGACCAGGGCTCTTATTCAGTTATTTCGATATAGCCAATAGGATTGTTATTCTGTCGGAATTGTTTTGGCGCTATTCTGAAATAGCTGAATTTAGACCCAAGATACCTGGCGCAGAACAGGGGAGACCTAAGTCCAACACATAAACAACAGTGGACTGCGATAGGTTGGTTAATAAGATAATAGTGATGAAAAATGAAAACATTATGACGACCCATCTGGTGCAATGGTTGAGTCATCGGCTATTACATTAAGGGGTCTGGGTTCGATCCCCAGGCAGTACAAAAATTTTTGTGTGCATGAACATGTCTATTTGTATTGGTATATATTATATATATATATTATATATTATATATATATAATTATAATATAATATATATTATATATATATATATATAGTATGTATTCACACAACAGTATATAAGTATGTTTATCAATTGTTTATTATCTATATTACAGGCTAATGCTTAGTTTGGGGCTAGATGGCGCTGAATGAATGTCAGTGGATACTTATTATTATCATTTTGTATGTGTGCAGATTCTCCCCTAATTGCATTATATAAGGGCAATACCGTGATCAACTTACATATTTAGCATATTTTATTATACAAAACTCAATCGAGGCAATTATAATAAGGCTGCCAGTGGCTAGTGTTGCTCCCGAGGATTAAAGACGTCGGCCGATCGCAAATATTTACCGGCGCCCATGCCGCGGTTAAAATATTACACTAGACATTGTTTGCATTATTAATGGCACTGTTTACATTTGCATAAAGCTGTCATATCTACAAATAATAAATTGTTGGACACGATCAGGTAAGTTAACTATTTATTGTCCTGTAGTTAATTATTATTTATTGCGTCGTACTAATTGAATTGAAAGTTAAAATTGACCGAACTGTTAAAGGGAAACCATTTAACAGAAAACAAAAAGACAGTCAAGAATCAAACATATACATAGTTAGTACTTACAATAGTTTTAAAACACATCAATATTATTTATCTATATCTATTATCTTCTTTTACATAGAAATGAAATTGGAGTGTATGTTTGTAATATTGAAATATTTTTTATTTGTGCATATGAATATGCATAAGATATGTACAGTAAAAGATCATTTTTAAAAATTTCGTCTGTCGTCTGTTTGTGCCTGGTAATGTTAGAAACGACTGGACCGATTTGAACGGGTCTTTTTTTGGCAGGTAGCTGATGTAATAAGGAAAAATATAGGCTACTTTATATTAGAAACTATATTTTAGCAGCTCACGTCGTGCGGGCTGCGTGCTTTTTAGTTAATGTTTAACTGCGGAAGAATATCTTATTATTTACGCACACAATATAAAAACAAAGCACAAAAATATTTATGAAGGAGCCATAAGTTGCTCGTTCCGGTCATTGCGATTCAATCGAATATCGGCAACCCTCTTGTGGCCGCTCGGATACCGCTTATTTTGTGGCTTAGATAAGAATGGGTCAAGCCAAGGATGCCACCATGGATATAGAAAATAAGTTTCAAGTTTTCACTTCTCATTCATTCATTCATAGAATTCTTTTTCATTCATTCATTCATTTTCATTCATAGAAACCTTTCTCTTAAGTTTTTATTACCTTCTTTTTTCCTTATTAGGTAGTTCTTTTAGATTCCATGCAATTGAGTTTGTGTAACTTTTTTTATAACATGCAAGTCATGCTGATATATTNAGTACCAGGCAAAACGGTCATCCCGGTTAGGGTTACCGCGAATTATGTCCCGGACCGCAATTACCGGGTTCGGACACCGGCCATTCTGATTGCACCCTAATTATTTTTATAGCTTCATACACGAAGTTTTGGAAACTTAAACTGTGACGAAGATTGGAGACGTTTTAAAGCAATTTTGTCATGTACCAAAAAAGTATTTAAGGTGATTGATATTGCGATGTGTTTGACTTATTACAATTGTATGGTGTTTTATGATACTTTATCTGGGAAATATGGATTCTTGTCACATACTTATAAAACTTTGTGAACTTTGTGACAAAATTCTTTGACATTCATGATTTCGTTGTCTTAGAAGTTAACTAGCACATTTAGAAGCTACATTGTTCGTGTACTGTTAGGGGTAATACTTACTGCTAAAGTTTGCTTCATAGAATTATCTTGTTTTATAAATTAACTTAACATATTTTATATTGGATAAAAAATGTGAAATTATAAGTAAATTAAAACTACTGAGTTTGTACTAGTACTTAAACCTATGGTAGATTCAAATTCGTTAAAACTTACTTATTTCAAAGGGTTTTGTTCGTTTGACATTAAAGTAGATATTTTAATGGGGTCTTTATATTTATCCCACAGTTAAACCATACGTATTAATGAAAATATATTATTTTCTTATATTTGCTTAGAAAAATGTGGTCGACTTTACTTAATACCGAGCTACCGACCAGTTGCCGATAGGAAATTAATTAGACTTTTTGTTGTTAACTAATGTATGCCTGATAAAAAATGTCATTCACTTTAACGTTCCCATGGGCTAAGAACTTATAGCTTGAAAAAAATTAACGTCGTACAAATACAACTTTGAATTCCTTAAAAATACTTGCCAATAAAGATGATATCAATTAATTATAACTTTCAATAAATAAATACAACGAAATCTCCAGAAGCGAAAACAATTTCAGGCTCGCAATTACACTTATCGTGGGTTCGTTATTAAAATACATTAAGTATAAATGTTGTACATTGACTTTTGGGCAAAAAGACTTTCATAATAATAATTCACATCATGGGCCACAGCAAAATAATCATGAGTTCAGATAAATATAATAACCGCTTTTAATACAGGTTGTGGGTACGAAACCTAAACTTTGTGCAGAATTGATTTATTTTAATTTCACGGGCTTGGCGGCGTAATGGGTAGTAACTTTACCTTACACTCGTACGTTATTTTTTTTTTATTTTCTTTTTAGGATTGCCAACGTTTATGTACAATGACACTTTAAAAAGTAAAAAACACACCAGTACAATTACTATTGCCATAAACAATTAGAGGCAAACAACATGCACAATAAGAGTTAACAAGAAAACAGAGTATTAATGTTAAAAGTAAAGCGAAATACACAATTCAATACATTATTTTATGTATGAGAACCACTCGAAATATTTATTTGATTAACATTTTTAGTACCTACTGTTGCTATGGCAATAATGTTTGTGTAAAGTGTGGAGGACGTCAGGACGCCAATAGGCGAGAGCATCATGCGCTCACTAGGCGCTCGCCAATTGCCCATAGCGAACTGTAAAAGGCCATCTGCGCCAACGCAGTAGCCAGTTCGGAAAAAAGGTCAGGACGATCACCTGATGGTTAATCATACGCCTGAAACAGAGCAGCATTGATTGAGACCAACAACTGATAAACAGTTAATATTCTCCATCAATGCCACACTCGCCGATACCGATTTGACAGATGTTAGGTCTGTATAACCCGTAATTTTAATTGCTGCAGTGCTCACAAGAAGAGTAGCTAGTGATGATTACGGTATATATAAACCTAACATGTTGTCCTCGACGGGCCTGTACTGGCTTCGACTGGATGAGAATAATACCTTACTATCGGTTGTTGGTACATTCAATGCGTTTGTCATGGTCAGGCGTAATCACTTACTTTAGGTGAGTGTTCTGACATCTCTCCTGTACAAAAGAAACATAAATAAAGGCCCGTGGAACAGAAAAAAGAAGGGTGGTTGGTTGTTTGCATTATTTGTTTAAAATATTTTTCTTTTATTTAAGTCGTGGCGTTCATAGTTAATCGAGTTTTCCTCCTACCAGACTAACAGTTGAAACAACCAGTAATTTGCGACCTTTATTGAGCCCTTCACAGGGCTAATAATAATAAACTAAGTTCAGTGAATATAATTTATAGCATTATTCTAATAAAAACACATATAAATTGATGAAACGTTTACGATAATTGATTTTTAATACGACATTTTATGAACGCCCATGACGAATTAAAAAATTGACAGGACGGAATCATGTATCCAGGCATGTATTAATATATAATATATTACAGAGCGCTTACAAATGACAATTAAACAATTAAATGCATGAACAAGTGTTATTAAAATCAACTGGCGTAATACCGGCCACCTAGGAGTCGATACTTCGCACTGTCATTTTGACGCAAAAACAATGTCAAGGCAACTCGCCAGTAATGATCGATACCGGAACAGATTCCAGTATCAGGCACCATCAAATACCAGTTAATGTTACATTCGTAAAGTCCCGTATTATTTGCATTTTGCAACTGTGTTTATAATGACGGTCTGTGAAGTTAACCAGAATTCAGGCAGGATTATCTAGTCCGGCAGAAATTTTTGAGCGCGGTTTTTTCTCACTTTTTGAATTAACGTAGTGCAGAGTGATAGAGCCCCGTTATTATTACTTAAACGTCCAAACTGTCGAGTACTAATTGCGGGGCTGAGTAAGCTATAAATATGTTAATTATTTTTTCATTATCCCTCGTTGACGCGCAATAGGGTTAATATTCTATTAGTGCCTGACTTGTGTTTTGTTGGCTGTTGATTGATGACTCCGTGCATAATAATTGATTGGTTTTTTAAGACTTTTGATAGGGGACTTCATTTTGAACCAAGTGATTAATTGTACTTATTAACCTGCTTGTTTACGTAAACCTGTTGACTACGTTGCTTGCGGATTATACTATTATAGAGTTATTTCTGGCAATTGAATTTAGAAATTCTAAAATAAAACAAGTCTAGGAAACAAAAAAATAAAAGTTTCAATAAAGAAAAAAACCTAATCAAGGCGTCCATTTGGGGCCGTCCATTTCACGTTTATCTTTTAGCATTTTTTAACCCCCCCTGCCCCATGTGATACGTAGTGAGGTATAGACCACCCCCTCCCCCTTCTCAACATCACGTTATTTTTAATTACCTACAAAAATCTTAAAATTTTCTGAATATTATATTTATATACAGGTATAAACTATAATCTTATTTTATTCTGAAATTAAGGACCATAATAAAAATGTCTACACCAGGTTGCAAGTTTTTTTTTATTGCCATAACAATAATAATAAACGAGAGTGTAATCATAGGAAAAACATGTATTGTATAGTTGGCTATTGCGAGTCAATTATTATTATATTTTTACCAATACATAATACGATAAAATTGAAAATATAATTTGCTTTATATAATTATTTTGATTACAATGAATCTGTATTCAACACAATTTTTTGAAAAGAGTAACTACTTGAGTTTCTTGCTGGTTTCTTCTCAGTGGAAAACTACCTGCCCGAACCAGTGGTAGCTTCATTTGACATTCATAAGTGTTCTTAAGGACCCTAAACTGAATAAACACTTTTCATTTTATTTTCAAGGTAACACTACACGCCGTGCCGCTTATTTGTTTAAAACCGCGCGTTTGACGAAAAATAACACCGAGATATCTTACTACACCCCCTCCCCTTGTGTTATTTTCGTGATTTTATCAAACCCTCCCCCCTTTCAAGCTCACTGATTAATGACAAACCCTTTGCAACTTGCAATTTTACTTTCGTCCACACAAAAAGCCTGTCTACGGATTCTTAAGACCTCACATCAGTTCTTATTATGTCGAGATCTCGGATGTTATCAGATGGTAAGAAATTAGCCGGTCGATCCGCCATTACGGGCGGCCACTGCCTTATAAAGCGCTCTCACATGTCTCGTGTTTGTCAAAGGTATGACGAGTTTGATGCGCGTGCGCTATCTAATGTATTTTATCTAATATATAATTAATCTTATGTTGCTAAGTGATGGACACATTTCAAAGTCTGAAAATAGTTTTTATGAAACTACAGTAACACATTTTTTGCGCAAACTATTCAATTTATTTAAAAATTATATATTTGAAAACTCTATATCATTTTTAAAAATCGACACATTGATCCACGAAAAACATTACATGTAAAATGTTGCAAGACGACCACATAATGTTTGCACTATAAAAGATATCAGGTCTCATGTGGAGCCAAGCTTCCGAATCTACATGTTCTCTGGTGTTTATTTTGAACGCCTTCGTTTATTTATTATTATAAGAAATATGAATTTGTCATTAGAAAGACATACATGACCTAACTAAAATGTAATGCCAAATTTTTTCAATATAATCCTATTGTATTTGCATGTCCGTTGAGTGACAATATACTTGTAATTTGTATTTAACCACATCTCGCAAAATTAATTTTCAATTTCTATTACTATGCGTCGGTAGCTCAATGGTGTGGACTGTCGCCTTCCTACCGTGAGAACTGAGGTTCAAATCCCGACACGTACCAAAGTGTTTTCAAATTTTCTAAAATATATGTACGTTATCCGACGCTCTTACGGTGAAGGAAAACATCGTGAGACCGTCATGCGCGCCTGCGAAGAGATTCGAAGGTTGTGTGTAAATCGTCCAATCCGCACTGGGCCCGCGTGGACGACTAAGGCTAATCACCCTATACGGGTAGGCTCGTGCCCTCGGTGGGGACGTTTAATGAGCTGATGATGATGATGATTACTATTCCTAGAAAAATAACTCCTGGGAAGCCTAATCCAAGTCAGCATAAATAATGATAACAATTCTGTCATGTATATATATTTTTTAAATACCTGTCTGACCAGCATAATGCGTCGTCCCGATATCTGAAACAATATGAAGGACTTCATTAAAAACTGTGAGATACATCGACCAAAGATTTACTAGGTGGTAGACTTAATACTGAGTCGTCAAGATACCACCCCAAAGCCAGATATCGTCTCTCGAAACAGGAGTGTTAGACACTTTTGTGTTCCGGGATGAGGGCACTGTAGCTTTTGAAATTACCGGGTATAACAGACCTTACATTTGTTGTCTGTGGTGACGGGCGCAGTGCGACATTGATGGAGAATAATATCTATCTATCAGTTGTTGGTCTCCTTCAATGCCGTTCTGCCATGGTTAGGCGTGTCACTTACCATCAGGTGAACGTCTTGACCGTCATGTACACTTATAATATAAAAAAAGAATCTATTGAATTTAGGTTAACTAATTTAAAAAAAATATATAATGTTTAGTTGTCTCTACTACTTCGTAACTAGTATGCAGACAGTTTTATCAACAACTAACTGTGCCCCATGGTGTTACCCACGGTACAAGCTATTTTCCCGCAGTTATACGTAATTTATGTCTTAATTCAGACTTTTACTAAAAAATGCATTAACTAGGTTTAGCCGTTTGGACGTGAAGAAGTTACAAACGTACACACTCACTATTAATATTTATATATAAATATTAATTTAATAAGGCCCAGTATTACTAATGCTAGTATTACGTACTAAGAAAAAAATATCTTTAGTAAGACTACAATGCTAACCATTTTTTACATACTTTGAAAGAAAACTGGCTTAATCCTAACTTCACACATTATCTATAATCTATATGTTAATTTATATTCAAAAGAGGCATAGTATACATAAAACAAAGTGAGATATTGTACAGCGATATCTGCCTTGTATGTAGATTGTGAAAAACCAAATAGTCAACATACTTACAATTAAATCCCATAGAATGAATAGAAGAGACTAGTTTTGAATATTCAAACAATCACCATTCTTATAGGGTTATTAAGTTCATGTCACAATTACTAACTCACACACACATAATGCTCTTACTATGGGATGATTGCTGTACAAAACTAGACACTTATAATACCATCGTCATTATACCATTGTCTTACATATAGAAAAGCCTCTATTGTTTTCTAGAGTCAAATATTTGTTTCTTCAACAGTCACTGAAATTTAACAGTCCCGTAACGAAAGTTAATACAAATTAGCAACTGAATAGTTCTTATGTTATGAAGAATGATAGCAATCTAGAACACCTAGAATCCTAAAAAACTGACCACCGTAAAGCTCTTAACTTTGACGTTCAGATCTTAAGTCATAGTATCCTGCATTTCACTACTTCGCTTGACCTACAGCCCGAAACATAGCCATGCAATCATATAGTATCTAGTTAAGTATCAAGTTCCCTAGGACGCTTTTAGACTCGTTGCAAAATTTTAATGCAAAGAACTATGTGCGCTCGTTAATAGCCCAGCTAAAGTCCAATAAGTGATTTTTTTTTGAAAAAAAACCTTTTTCCTGTTACGTGGACGCCACTAAAAACGCTTTCGCCCATCGGTCATCTACGCACTACATGCCCTGCCCACTGAGTCTTCATATCACAAATATAATATATCCACAGAACTAAAAATCACCTGTCACTGATTTACTAAAACAACGTTATTTCTATACGCAGATTTCCACTCATTAACGGAGTGCGCTCTGCCTGTTCAACCACGCTTTCCAGGCCCTTCCATTGAACCGCTATCCTGACTTTCCATTTCCACGTCTACGACTCCAGTTCAGATGAATTATTCACAAGACTAAGCGCTGACCATGTTATTAATAACCACTGTTAGCGCATTACTCTTCAGCTTTATATAATAAAAACACGCCATTATCAACTCTATATCTACACGGTTAAGAGATAATAGTAATACTCCTCGGGTTTATCTATTAACTTGGCATTAACTGCAGTATTCATGAAGTAAGGAATGTAGACTAAATGTATTAAGAAATTAACTGCATTGCTATTCAATAATTGCGAAATTGCCTTAAATGAAGATAACTATTTAGAACTCCGAGTTTTGTAGTGTTATGGGATTATTTTTTTTGTTTATTTAAAATAAATAGATACCTAAAGAATTATTGATGTAGAAACTTTGCAGAAAAGTATTATATAGAAATATTTACAACATTATAATAAAAAAAGAAATAGGTTTATACTAATTTTTATATTAAAGTGCGTCTTAACAAGGCAACCAAATATTAAATTCAAATTTTCAGTTTGTGTCAGCATATATATTTCGTCTTTCTATACAGAATAATGTCTTTTTATACACAATTTCAACAAAATAACGCACCTTTTCAAACAATGGCGTCACATCCACATTTTCATTTCAAATCTTTAAATTTGCCTTTCTTTTAAATATACGAGTACTAAGGTAAACTTAAGTATAGAGCACCAATCCTAACTAACAAAACTAAGAGCTAGTTGCCCCAAATATTGTGTCGTTACGTGAAGCAGTTCGTTTTGCATCTTCATACGTTCGTGAGCTGACCATTGACATACATGCCTTGTGTTTCGTAAACAAGAAGCCTTTTGAGAGACTGACAATAGTTTACAAGTGTCGTATTGAGTTGTCACGATGTACCCGTTTATATGTTATTTACTGTCATCTTTTAATAAATTCAAAGTAAATGTTAATGTTTAAAAACATTGGTAACCAAGAGAGTGTGAAAGCTCTAAAATGATTTTTTGCTTTTAAAGTTTGCATTTGATGTTGCATTAACATATAATAAGCTACAACGATACGCCTAGGATAGAGCACGCTTCAGGCCGTAAAAATCCTTTCTGACTTATATAAATAGCCTTCAATAACCGCGGACTATTTAAGTGGACTCTTCGTTTATTATACACCCACTGTGTCTCACTCAAAAAATTAAGCGCAAGTTCACGTATTTGCAATGCCCTCCCATCAATGATGCGCTCGTCATCTTCCAAAATAATCAGAACGATGTTTTGTCTATTTGAACAGATGTTTACGGTGCGAATGTGTTGTGCATCTAGTAAGAATGTCTTCGAATCGAAAACTCGGGGTGCAGCCAACAAATAATTTTAGTCTACCTAGTCTGACTATTATTGCGTCTCTCAGAGTCTAGTTATGTGTCTGGACACCGGTGGTACTGCTCTATTTACTCCATTTTATAAGTGTGCCACGACAACTCTTAATTTTCAATTGTTATAAAATTCTACATTGTACCACACAGTAATCTTTCAAGAAAAGTACTTCGCAACTTTCGACCTCTTACACCATTCACCAAACACTCTGAATGCTTTACATTCGTGAAATTTCAAAGGCATCAGCTTCCGCGAGATCCGCTGGCACGCGACCAGTGGCGCATACTGATGTCTCATTACCGGCTACAGTATCTGAACCTTTGATATTGACTCTTGTGCCGCTATAAACAAGGTTCAAATGTGAGTGCACTTTTTCAGCAGTCTACATGTAATTTGCCGACACTTGCCTAAGATTTTTGCCTTTTCGAATGCGTCGTTTGGAATGATAAAGAGAACAAGGAAGTGTGTTGCCGAAAATGTCTTATGTAGATAATTGTATGTGGAAGTTAGCAACAAACAAGATCACTCACCTAATGGCACCTACAATGGGTACAAGTACAAAGTAGTTTTTTGTGACATAAAGTTTCATTTCCTCAGCATCTTATAATTTCTGCCAGTCTATCTTCCGCTTCGGAACACCAAGCATTGATAAGGTGGTGGAAATCATGATAAAAAGAGTTTCAGGTAGGTACTCTCACAGGCGACCGTATAAAGTAAATCTATATGGGCAAAGCTTCAAGGAGAGGTTGTCTTAGAATATAATTCCAAATAGGTTTACAGCTTATAGCTTTACGGCTCAGCTTGCTTACCTAGTAGTTAATTGTTTTATGCAAATTTCTATGGATTTTTATGATTCTAAATTGTAAATTTACCTATGATATATTTTTTAATCATTTCAGCAAGTCTCAAGCTATGAAACCTTGTAGACATTCAGTAGCGCGGGTGAAGCTCACGACGCATACAGATGCGGTCATTTGCGTACCGCGGCCCGATATTGCGTCTTTTGTATGAACAGAGGTTATTGCTACTAAGTACTATGCGAGATCAAATCGTTAAATATGTTATTTCTTAATTAAATTTAAGACTTCTCAAAATCCAATTTAAGCTTACAATAATCTTATCTATTTATTAGTGGGAGATCTGTGTGACCTGTAATAATTTGAAGAACAAACAGAAACCGCCTTTGAAACAATTTAATTATTAAAAATTAAACAATTCAATTATTAAAAGTAAAATAAAATCATCCTTTAAAATTGATAGATTGTAATTATGATAATTTTAATAGAATATCGCATTAAACACATTAAAAGGTAAAAAAGCTTCAAAGGAAGTTCTTGTTAGTTTTTATACATAAATCTACAAAGACACCTTTACTAGGTTCCTAGCCATTACTGCAAGATCCTAAGCAGATGTTTTCTCCCTAGGATAAAAAGCAATAAATTCGAAAATTCACTCGGTAAAGCTATGAAGATTAACAGCAAAAATTCATTTCAAAAATACATTATTTATCTGTGGTACATACTGGTTACATTGTTTTTTACATTTACATTGTACATTGTTTTTTACCCAAATAAAAAAAAGTCTTTAAACTTTATTAAAAATCTTGCAGTCAGTGTCAAATTAATGAGCTCTACTCTCTTGAAATATATAATTTACTTAAATTTCCAAAAACAATATTCTTTTATCAGACACAATAATAAATGTAGAGTCAAGAAATTTAATAAACGCCTTGATATGTTTTCATAAGCGATTTACGAGCTTCCACCGCGCGAAGACCGTTTCCATACTCATATATTTTATTCGACAAATTTACACGCGGCGTACGCGGTGTTTTTATTAAAAATCGGGAGCGCTTCGCGTCTTATTATTAGCGGATCGACGTACATGAAATATGCGGAAGCGAGAGTACCTATTTAGGGGGAAATTTGCAAACTTTTATTAGGTACGATATTTGTCTTATAAGTTATAAAGAAAGTGAATAGTTTGTCTTTAATATTTCATACCAACCTCTCCTCTGTTCAGAGCTATTCACTTCTAGTGTAGTCTATTCCAAAGTAAAACGACAGAGATTCTGGATGGTTTCTGGTACTCTAGTCTACCTGCTGCTGCTCTTACGGTTACTGAGGACAACCAACTATGAAATGTATTAGTTATATCATTTCAAAGCTTTATTTTTTTAATATGAAAATGTTGTCTCAGTTTGTGACATGAATGTAGGTGATATCAAGATATCGTAGACAACCTTATAAACACTGTCTCACATACAATATAAGTGGGTATAAAATGTAAATTAAACTAAAACGTACCCAGATCTATAAAATTCTAAAACATTTATCATAATTTTATCACTTATACTAATAAATCAAGGGTTCGATCTACTAACACCCATTAGGCGTCGGAAGTGCAATTCGGAACGTGTACCCGACTTGTCGCCCATAAAACCTAATCGAATTCAGTTTAGCCGTTCCGAATCGCGCACCGTCAACTTCTATGCAATTGTCAACAGCCGACGCAGCCATTTTGGATTTTATAACAATGTTATGAGTCTAACATTGGCACGGTAACGAGATGAGCCTGCTAGAATGTTCAAAGTCGAATCGTTATCGGAAAACATCGGGAAAATGAGTTTTTTCGTTTGGTTATCGAATCCATACGTATTGGCTCGTTTGTCTAAGATACAAAACTTCGTAAAATGCTGAAAGATATGAAAATGGAATAAAACACTTTCTTCGCACATGACCTCATATTCAATTCAAAAAATTTTTAAATTGAACATGGAATAATGCGTGGAATCAACAACAAACAAATGTTTCCTGGGGATCGACCCGGAACCTGTGCTGTATGTGATTATGTGGGTTGGTTCGCACTGTGTTAACTGTATCAATCTGAAAATAAACGCATCCTGAGGAATACGTCTTTTAATATTTACACTTGGTGTAGCAGCCGACGCGCGATGTTTACAATCATTACAACAATATGTCGTCAAACAATACATTTAAAACAACAGCTTAATGGACAATAACTTGCTACGTAAAGATGTCAAGGCACAGTATCCAGAAAAGTCAGACCCTGTTTTACCCTTCAGCCAGGCTATACTCATCATCATCATCAGCTCATTAAACGTCCCACCGAGGGGCACGAGCCTACCCGTATAGGGTGATTAGGCTTAGTCGTCGCCGGCCCAGTGCGGATTGGACGACTTCACACACAACCTTCGAATCTCTTCGCAGGCTTGCATGAAGGTTTCCTCACGATGTTTTCCTTCACTGTAAGAGCGTCGTATACTCATACCTGTGTTAAATTTATCATGACCTATGATCCGGGACCGCAAACTTACCGCCATTCCACACACATTGCGTCGCAGAACCCTTGTTTAAGGGAATAGGGATTGTGGTGTATTCATATATGAAGCAACAGACAGAGCATTTCCCTAGTAGTAGGAATTTTGGAAGCTAGGTAGTTTTAATATTTTAAATATAACACCTCATTTAGTACCTATAACTATCTACGTATACAATAAAATTCGGAACAGAACAATTCTTAAGATATTTAATCTGTTATTATTTGTTATATAATCTAGAAAAAATAATCAGTGTTCAAACACGAAGAAATAGAAGTATAATAAATAATAAATATCTTCTGACAATCACACAGCGCCATCTAGCCCAAGTTAAGCGTAAAGCCTGTATTATGGTACGAAACACGGATAAACATACATGTATACATTTTTTTTTTATAATACATACATATTATCATAGAAAACACCCAGACATTACAACAGACATGTCATGCACACAAATGTTTGTACTGCCCGGGGATGAACCCGGCCCTTAGTGTTGCGGCCGACCTCTCAACCGCAACACCAAATGGGTCGTCATAAAATAATTATTAAAAAATGTGTGTCTTAATTTTTTTATTTGTACTAACTACGAAACAGAATTTCTATTACGAGTATCAGAGCAAATCAGCTTCCGTTTAAGGGAACCTTTTGAAACCAAAACTAGCGTATACTTTTTAAAAAATTTGTGATAAAAAAAATCATAGAGAGCGCGCGCACATCACAGACAACGTTCTAAATTCGAAACCCCCAAATTCGAACACGTTTGTCGTGTTTGCGACACCGTGTTGCGTTTTGTTATTGCATAAATTACAATAAGTACATCCATTACGCGTTAGGCGT